>JBCFYV010000197.1:60000-93374 GCA_039000515.1 Timema cristinae | reverse complement strand
TCTCTATTTTTAAAATGTTTTTTTACTGAAAAATTATGGGAAAAACAGAAATTTGCAGCGTGTTTTCGACTTATATTACCCACCTAATCAAAATGGTTTACTGTTCATATCCGCAAATTTCTATTCAGCCTGTGTATTTTTTTAAAATCTAGTTTGTCCCAACCCTAAATGCTATTTTCTAAATATAACTATTAATTAATTACTTAATTAAAAAAGTTAGTTTTGTTAGGATAAGTTGGGATTGTTTGAATTTGAAATACAATTAATTATTCCACTTTAAATTAAAAAGTAATGTTAATTTTAAACTATTTCATGAACAGTTGTATGAACAGCCACTTGGTCAAGTGGTCAGAGGCTCTGGTTACTGATCTAGAGGTCCAGGGTTTCCCAAATTCCCCATCAGCACCTTTGGTTTTTTCCCCACAAAGAGAACTGTTCCTATGATCACCTGGTCTGATTAAATTATAGGCTCAAGTTATTTTTGGGGATTTTCACCGACTCCACATACACAAATAATCACTATCATGATGTCATCTCATTGTGGGTATAACATGTAGACAACCTCCACGTACGTATCCTGAACAAAGATATGTTCCCACAGAGTAGCTAAAAAGTCTACATATCAGCGAATGAACCAATGGGCCCTAATGCATTTCTCATGATCAAATATGCTGTATGCAAAAAAAAGTACTTGTATGAGTATTTTACTCGTGTAGGCTAATATTTTATGGTAAATACTTCCATGGCTGTCAGTTTAAATAGAAAATTATTTTCAAACTGATTGTGATCTCATGTGTTCAAACGAAAAGTAAATGGCTTGTTACATGAAAACACAAAAAGCTTAACAAATTAATGTTACATAAGGTTTATTTCATGTATGATTCCCAAGGTTTCAATTGGGATCATCGTCGTCGTCGTCACTGCGTCTTACTACCCGTTCGGGGTATACGCACTTACGCTAATGTGTAATGGTAGGGTGATTGTGAGATGAAATAAAGGGAAACCTACAGTTTAACGTGAAATCGAACCACGGTGGAGGCCGGGCAATCCCCAATTCACAAGATGTCTTGTCAGAGGTGAAGGAAGGGTTTGGTAATCAGATAAATTCTTTGCCGGGACCGAGATTGAACCCCGGACCCCAGAAATTAAGGTCTGACCCCTTACCCCTAGACCACCCGGTCACATTGATTAAAATATTAATTTTTGTTTGACTTGTTTTTATTGAGTCTTACTATCCATTTGGGTTAAAACACTCTATTTAATAACTACACTAACGTAGGAATTAGGAAGGTTCAAGTTAGAGAAGTTTACCCGCTTTTGTATGGAGGTGGGAGACAGAGAAAAAACCCTTCAGTAACACCTGACCAAGATAAAATACTATCCCCCATCTTTGGCAAGCTAGTTTATTGCAAGAATAGCGCCTTTTAGGGGGGCCTACACATGGGCTAAGTGGGTGATTTTACCTTATTAAATTTATCCATAGGCAATATAGTTTGGACTCAAATTCAATATCAAGAACAAGAAAAATTACAGCAACTTGAATTTATGGGTCATAAATGTTGCATACTGCTGAAACAAGTTGAACCTTTGGTTTGGAAATTAAAAAATTGATTTTTGTCAAAATTATTTGAATGTAACACTTAGCACATCACTCTCTCAATAGACCACCGGGTTTCTAATGACGGGGGGATCAAGGTTTGAATCCCAGTTAGGTGTAATGAAGGTTTTTTTTTCAATTGGTTTACCATCTCCCTCCAAAAAATGAGGGTTAACTTCCTTTAAATTCAACCTTCCTCATCCTAACACATTAGCATAATAAGTAGATAATATTAATTACCCAAACAGGTAGCGAGACGCGGAAGTAAAAACAATCTTAAGGAAAAAAAACAAATAAGTAGTTTTCTTGGTAGTATAAGCGTAATTTAAAAAAAATCAATTTTTCATATATTTTAAAGTACTTTTGAGCAAATAAAGTTTGACTGAAAAATTTTATGGTGGGATCTATGTAGATTACTTTTAAAAACAAATCAATATTTTTTAGAAATTTTTGAGGAAAACATTACACAACTTTGACACAATCTATTTTAATTTCTAAGAACGTCCAAATGCAATGTGTAAGACAATTAAAAATTGTTAGTTGATGTGGAAGTGTTTTAAAAAAAATTAGTTAACCCCTTTTGAAAAAAATTAGTCTGTTGAGTAGAAAGCGAAGTGTGATCAATACACAAGATTAATGCGCATATTTGGCACTATAATATAGGGGCCTAACTTAAAGAGTTTTGTTAGTGATATTTTACAGATATTTCAAATATAAACCCGTTCCTATGTCCCTTAGGTGAGTGTGGTTTTGAATTGTTCACTTATAGAAAGTTTTTAATAATCTTGGTTTGGGGTATCATTGGACTCCCAACAATTTTGTGAGTAAAAATAGTATACATTTTTGATTTTCAGGTTTTTAGAGAGAAAAACATCATCTAAAAGGTTTTGGTTCTTAGGTATCATCAAAGATGTTTGTGTGTTATTTAAATAATAAACTAAATTTTTGACATTCAGTGAACCACAACATACCCCATACAAGAATTTACAATTTAGTGCATTAAATAAAATGAAACAAATTACTAAAAATGAAAGCTAGGCTATATACTTTACCATTACAAAGATGGGCTTTTTTATTTTACCCTTTAAATCTAGGCCTATTATAAATACGTCACTTTAATGCATCAAATATTCATGGGTATTCATATTGGCTGTTCAGTTCAACACTATACTGGGTACCATTTGATCATTTTGAATATTTTATATCCAATTAATGCTTATATAAAAATATTTGTACACAATACACATATCAACGATTACTTATATAAATATTTTACGGATGAATACAACCATTTCATAAAACGTAACCTAAAAAAATAACTTTAGGTATCATCAACAAAATGCAAATGACTAACAGAGGTAGAAACTAACGGGTAAGTTTCTCGTCTTTACACTACCAAAGCCTTCCACCGTTCACACATGGTACCACTCGCTATTTTATTTTAAAAAAAATTTTCTGATACAGAACTTAATTGTTTAATGTAGCTATGGGTTAATTTTTTTTTTTTATTTAATCTTATCCAAAATAATTTTAATGGAATTTACGCCATTTGCAGAGGAAATAATTGAAGATCATCATTCTGCTCTTCGACTAAATATATAAAAGGGATTGGGTTTTTTTCTATATCACAAATATTAGAAAAATGTGAGAATACAATGTAATGTGCCATCAAATTATACATGGTGTTTAAAAAGGCCTACGTTTGGGATGAAATAAATAAATTACATAACATTTTAGTTAAGTTTGAAGATACCTGAAAATGCAGTGATGTCTATAATAAAACTGATGGACATCTGTGGTTGAAATTTTCGAAAACGTTGTCTGCACACCAGTGCGCGAGAGAGTAAAATACTTTCGGACTTTCTCTTTCCTCTTTTTACATATGTAAATTCAATGTTGAATTTAACACACGCCCAATGTTTTATGTAAATTTATCTAATAAATGAGAATTTATTTTATTTCAATTAATAAATGTGTTTCCTAAAGCTCTAAGTAATTTAATTTCCTGCTCGTTTCATATGATTTAAAAGAATATTTTTTCCTATTATTTGATAAAGAGTCTTGAGTTTTAAATTTTTGTATTTAATAGTTTATATTAGTTACTGTAGCCTATCAATTTAGGAGTCACCAGTTTTTAGGGGCCCGAATTGTCTTGGGGTAGGGGCTTTCAACTGATGGTCCACAAATTTATTTTTTGTGGCCCGTTAAGTTTTTTGAAACACACCTCCTGTAGTAAAAATTAATGTTTAGGCCTAGTAGCCAATAAATAGAAAGTTTTGGAATGTGTGAAAAAAAAATCCAAGAAAGCTCCAACTGATGTTTAAAATTTTTTTATTGCATCTGCTATAGTATATTTTGTACCAAAAATAGTATATTTAGTCATAAAATTGGTTTGGAATGTAATTTAAAATGTTTAAATTAGCACTTCTTATTTCATTCACAGCTAAATTCTTTTCATTTTGGCAAAAATTTGGGGGGGGGGGGGGGGGACTTTGCGGCCCATTACTGCTCTCGAGGATATAATTGTGGCCCCAGAACCTATATTAAATGGAAACACCTGAAAACGTAACTCTCATGCTAGACTGACCTGCTAAATGTTTAGAGACAAGGTTTTGAATTCCAGTTGAGTATTCTGAGGGTGGTTTTTGCTAAATTGTTTCCAACTCTTAAATGTGGGTGGATTACCTTTGAAATGTTTCCTTCCTCATCCCTACACCATTAGAGCAATTATCATATATGCCTATAAACTTAACAAGGAGTGGGACACAGTGATTAAAAAAACTAGGAGTCTTGAGTTAAAGGGAATTGTCATGACAGAAACTTTTATTATTTCTGATATTGGGATTTCCCCTTTAATTAAAATATTTTGCTCTTGAAATATTAGTTTGTAATTCATGTTCTGATACAAATAGTTAGTTGGAAAGAGAATGGGCTGAATATCACACACACACCACACCATTCCAAATGATCTCTCTCAGCTCTACTATAATAATTTTATTACCTTATTTAAATGGAACAATAAAAAATTGATCAGCTTACTTTTTTTTGCACCGAGTCTTACCATCTATTCCGTTTGTATACCTAGCTTACATTTTTGAATGTAATAATATTAGCATAGTGAATTTATTAAACAAGATCATTAAATAATCTAATTTAAATACTCTTAAGTTATTTCATGGTGGGTTTTGGTTTACATGCTTAACTTGGGAGGATGGATTTCAACAATTATGACCAGGGTTATTTGAATTAGTGGTTGATTGCGAGTATTTTTAATGTCAGTGTGTTGATTAGTGACTATTTTTTATTAATTATAATGATGAAAAAACCTTCTATTACTAAATTTATCATTTTAGGAAAAGAAAATGAACCACTATCCCAATCATACATGTTTGTTTCTCCTATAATCAAACCCAAAACCTTATTGAACTAATTTAAAATGATAGATATTTCCTTAAATTTCCCCCTGGCCATCAATTTTGTAAGGTTGGTTGATATTCATGCTTTAATGCTAACATTAAGTAAAAGTGCATAACCATAATACATAAATATTGACTCACATTACTTTAATTGATAGAGTTCACACCCAAAAGAATCACGAATGGTGCATGTGGTTGTGAAACGCTATAATTGAAAATAATTTTTCCCAAATTTTTGTACATTTTATATTATGCACTGTCCGTTAATATTAGGAATTATAAATTAATTTAAGTTTAGTCTCAGCTAACATTGTTATTTTCCAAGTTACATTCATGATTAGTTGTTTTACAATAACTGTAATAAAGAATTTAAAAACTTAATTTCTTTCTCTATCACCAGGGATAACCCCCCAATACGCTCCGCACCCCACATCACACACACACACCACTCTCACACACAACACACAAACAAGTATTATATGCTATCAGAGATGATATGGCCCTAGTGGAGCCAGTATGCTTTTTATTGAGACCCTAAAGCCCCTAGAAAAAATTTTTAAGATGTAAATTTTTCATAAATGAAAGAAAGTATGCTTTTTATGGTTTAACGTGAAGATTTTCTTCTTTGAGAAACATTAGGCCCTGGCCATACTTAAGATCTAGCCCTGTAACAAATTGCCAGCACAAATTAATTAGTTCCATATGAAGTGGCCAAAGGTGCCAAAACAAAAATGATATTTGAACAAGCTTGATGGAGGAAGGGATGTTTGAATGGAGGTCGAGGAGAATGTTCCTCCCTTTCAAGTTTTTACATCGAGTTTACTCTATACTTTTTTTCAATAGCAGGGGAGAATCCTGAACAGCTGATGAATAACTATGAATGAGTTTAAATAATAGGTATAATATACTAATTAATACTGTTATAACCAGCTTCAGTGTTGCAAAAGTCAAGGAGCTACTCTCGCAATAGACTAGACTTTCGATAACAGAAAGATTGTTTGGGTCGATTCTGTCAGGTGTACTGAGGGTGTTTTCCTTTAATGGTTTACCACTTTAATCGATCTCTCCACACAAATGGGGTACACTTCCTTTAAATTCAACCTTCCTAAAAGCTAACCCATTAAAAGTAATTAGTACATAAGTGTAAATGCCTGGAACATGTAGTAAGACAGAGTGCCAAAATAGTTTATAGCATTATTAAAAAACATAACCCCCAAAATAGGTTGATAAGGTAGGAAAAATTTAAAAACAAAAGAAAAAAGGGAATTTTCAAATCTAAATTTTAAAGTTTGAGTTAATTTCTTTTTTTTTTTTTGGGTTTTCAAGATTAAAAAACCCTTTAAAAAACCTGAAAATATATAGAAAAATTTTTGTTAGACTATTTCCCGTTTTGGGCCCAGGGGTTTAGTTTTTGAGGGGCCCACACAAAAAAAAAACCACTGCATAGTGCGAAACCCTGGTCACAAACGTGAGGGTTTTGGGTATTGCATTATGTTTGGGGCAAATTTATCAGGGGAGACAAGATTGCAATATACCCAGACGCTAGAAATAAAATTTTTTTAATTTTTAAATCAACCTTTTTTTCCACTTGAAAGAAAAATTAAATTTCAGAGAAGTAATATGGAATGACAAAAGGAAGAAGAGAAATGAGAGGTTTAGAATAGTTAAGGACCCTGTCAAGAAAAAGGTGAAACGCCAGTGGGGAGAGGAATCAAGTACAGGTGACTAAAGAAAGTACAGAGGGTTGGAAACTGTGTATGGGTGGAGGAAGGGTGGGAAAAGGGAAAAATTTGGGGGATTATTTTCAAAGACACACCCGGAATACAAAGGTGGCACAGCCATGTGGGAAGTAATTAAGGAACAGGTGATGAAAAAAGTAAAGAGGAGTGGGGAAACTGTGTCAGGGGTGAGAAGGAGAGGTGGTGGGGAGAAAGGATACTTTGGAGAGGTTTATGTATAAGAGACACAGCCAGTGCAATACAAAGGGGCAAAAACCCATGTGAGGAGAGGTTAAAGGGTACAGGTGACGAAAAAGTACAGAGGAGTGTGGAAACGTGTCAGGGTGTAGAAGGAGAGTGGGGGGGAAAAAGGATCATTGGAAGGATTATGTTTAAGAGACAACCCGGCAATACTAAGGTGGTACAGCCCTGTGAGGAAGGATATTAAGGACAGGTGCTAAAAAAGTACAGGGGAGTGGGGAAACTGTGCCCCATGGTGAGGGAGGAAGGGGGGGGGAGAAAGGTACATTGGAGAGGATTATTTTTCTAAGAGACACAGCCATGAAATACTAAGGTGGTACCCCCTGTAAGGGAGGAACAGGACAGGTACTAAAAGAAAGTACAGAGGAGTGGGGGAAACTGTGTCATGGTGTGGGGAAGGGGGGTGGGGAGAAAGGATACTTTGGAGGATTTGTTACTAAAAAGACACGGCCAGGAGGGGAATATGTTTGTGATGGTGGGTGATGGGGATGATGATGGCGATGAAACCCACCTAACATTTCTCGAGTGTTTTTAAGTTAACATTAAACTGCACTGGAAAAAAAAGGAATAAGTGTGTTAAAAACTAGAGAGGGAGGGGAGTAAGAGTGGACCTAACATAATGTTTAGCAGTTAGAAAAACTCAACCCCTGGAACAGTCGGGCATAAATAAGCCCCACTTTTTAAATATTTTTTAATGATAGTAACGTTTTTTCTCATAAGACCCACCTAAATAACACAGTCAGTATTCAATATTTTTTTTCCTAGTCAAATAAAAATAGGTTTTTAAAAAAAAAAAAAAAAAAAAGGTTTTTTGCAAGAAATTTAAAAAATTAATTTAAAATAATTACAGAAACAGCGGGAAAATTTTAAATAAAAATTTAGGTACAAAAAAAAGGGAAAGGGTTGATTTTAAAAAAATGTTTTACCTTCAAATTATAAATATTTTGAATACGAAGATTATTGTATAGATTTTGTTAAAAGCTTTTATAGGAACACTTTATTTTGAGGAAAAAAAATGACATAAAATGGGGGAAAATTTGTTTAGTAATTTTTGCACTGTCAGAAAATTTTTTCCTTTCTAATTTTTTTTATATTGTTAACACGTATAAAAAGGTAACTTATCATAGATTACTGTACATCAGTGGCGAGCTAGGTCTGAACGCCCGGGAGTGGTTTAACTTGGGCCCCCCCCCCCCCCATTTTTTCCACCCAAAAATTAACTGAACCATAACACCATAAAAATTTAAGTAAACCAAAAAGTTAAACGCTTTAAAAGTCCCCTATGATGGGGGTCTTATTTTCTTTTTCCAAAAAAAAAAAATTAAAAATGATTTTCTTTTTGTAAAAAGGATTTACATTAAAAACTGAAATGTATTTTATATTGAAATGCAAATCTGCTTTTTTTTACTTTTAACAATATAAAAAATAAATTTTTTGAGTTTGGAACTAATAAAACAGAGTTTTTTAAATATAATAACATTTGTCATTTATTGTTCTTTCAATAAAAAAAAAAATTTAAATAACGTAACAGTTTTCACAAACGACATAGAAATTTTTTAAAAAAAATTTTTATATTTACTTTTTTTGGGCCCTTTATTTTTTTGTAAAATGGACGTTAATTTGGGAAAACTAAAAATTTAAAAATAAAAATTTTTAAACAAATGGGTTACCAACACAAAAGCCTTCTAAAAAAAAAATAAATTTTGAAAGACAAAATTTTGTAGTGAAAATCTTCAAAAATTTTTGGAGGAATCAAAATTACATTTTAAATTTTCTTTCTTTTTTGGCACTTGAAAAATTGTGAGATGGTGTCTTCAAAGTTAATTTTTTGCTCTGGCTCGCTCGATGGGATCTTTGCTAAGAACCAGACGCTCCTACGAGATGGGTACAAAATATTTTTTGATAATTTTCATTTTAAAAGGATCTCTCAGCACTTGGGGAGAAGGGGCATTGTCAAAAAGATGAGGAAACGCACTCCAACAGGGGGGAAGCTGCCCCCAACTTGACACCACGATCACAGTATCGGAAAGGTCTCTAAAACTTTTAAGTTTTTCAATTGGTTTGAAAAAAAATTTTTTAAAGTTTTACAAGCTGTTGGCCCTAATTTAGGGGGGTGTTCTGGTAAAAGTATAGAGGGCCGAGTCTAGAATTTCTTTTCATGATCAGTAAAAAAGAAGGTTTAAAAAATTTTTGAAACAGCACAAACTCAGTTATGCCCATTGAACCAGTTAGTTTTCTTTAAAGCCTTTTCTTCACCACTTTTTCCCTTTGTTACACCCTACCATAACTACGAATTTTTTTTACTAAAAAATTTTTTCATAGATTTGAGCTTAGCCGAAATATACATTTTCCAGTTCGTTCCCCCCCCCTTTCCCCGCGACCCTGCCACTGTACTACCCACGCTGAATCTCCAAAGTGTAATCCTTAAACAACAAGAAAATATGTAACCTAAGTTCAAAAAGGATATCAAGGTCTATGTGGGCGACCAGAATTCCCCGCAAGGAAAAAAAATAATAATTGGGTTTTGAGATCTTCACTTAGAAAAAACCAAAACCTTCGGGGAAAAGGATTAAATGAGGGGAAATGAAACACGAAAAAAGCGCAAGGGGTGATAGCGCTATAAAAAGTGCCTTAAAAATTAAATAATTTTGTACCAGGAGACATTAAACCCAAATTGAGACACTGAATTATAAGTGAAAATTTTTTATTTTATAGTCCACGTAATATTTTTTTGTATCTTGGGTGGAGAGATGAAATATTGGTAAAATAGTGCCTTTACCCTGTTTTTTTATGTTGGATTACGCTCTGGGAAGAAATACACCACTTTTTCAAACACTTTTATGGTGATTAGATTTTTATGTATCTTTTAATTTGTATTTTCCCAAAGGGCTTGTCAATATTAAATTGTTCAGTAGGAAAAAAATCGGTTTCTCAACCGAGGGGTTTGGGGGGGATGTGGGGGAATGAGAAGGGGTTTAAGCATGTCAGAGAATGTGGGGGGTGAAGGGGAGACTTATATATATTTTTTTGTGGGCTTTCTGGACACTCTTTCATTAATATTGGGGGGTTTCTTGAGATGTGATGAGGATGGGAGGTGGGGGGATGACGGGGAAAGTGATGGGAGGGTGTGGGGGAGGGGGGATGGGGGTTGGGCCCCTGGCTGCCTGAAGGGAGGCTTATATTTTTAGTGAGCATAAGGACAGGTGACGATATGGTTCTTCCCAAGGGGGGGGTCAGGAGGGGTTGAGTGTTTTTTCTCCCTTCTCCTTTCATCGGGGTTATGTAGTAGGGTTTTGGGGTTTTCTAACCGCCATCAAAACGACCATCCCAAAATTTGAAGGGAAGTTGTGTGTGTGTGTGTGTATGTGATGTGGGATGTGTATGTTTTGTGTGTATGTGTATGTGTATGTGTGTGCTAGGATAACCATTAATCTAAAATCAATAAAATTTAATTTTTTTTCGGGTTTAAAAAGTGAAAAGTTTTTTGAAATGAGTTTAAAAAGGAATTTTTTTTACTTTTATTAACTAACAAACGGGTTTGAACCTTGTTCCCAGGGAAAATTTTACCAAACTAATATGGTAGAATTTAGATTAGATACCCATTCAGCGGAGGGAGTAAAAATTTAATTTTTTTCAGGGGGAAACGAACCTAATGGAAAAGGCTACAGATCTAGATGTCCCGGGTTCAAACCCATATAATAGTAAGTCACAGAAACACCTAATGGAACAGGTACGATCTAGAGGTCCCAGGTTCAATCCCAAAACATATGTAGATAAAAGGGAAAAAAACCCAAAACAGGCTCGATCTAGATGTCCAGGGTTCAATCCTCGTACTGTTGTAATCACAGGAAAAAGACCTAATGGAACAGGCTAAGATCAATGTCCCCCGGGTTTAATCCTCATATAATAGTAAGATCCAGGAAACAACCTAATGGAACGGCTTCTACTAGAGGTCCCAGGGTTTAATCCTCATACATAGTGTAGATCCAGAAAAACCTAAGAACAGGCTACTGATTAGAGGTCCCGAGTTCAATCCTCATTCTATATGTAGATTTACAAAAAACAACCTAATGGAACAGGGTACTGTTTAAGGTCCCGATTCAATCCTCAACTATATATAGATCAAGGGAAAAAACCTAATGAAAAGGCTACTGATCTAGAGGGCCCCTTCAAAACCTCAAAACTATATGTAAAATTTTCCTCAAACCCTATGGTCAGTCCTAGCAAAATTGGGAATTAAAGGGTAAGACAATATTATTCACCTCGTGTGAGTGTATTGTTTTGTATGTGTGTAAGCTGTATGGTTTAGTGCCGTACTTAACTAAGTCAATAATCATTGAATTTTTTCGGTTTAAAATTTAATGTTTAAAACCCATCTCTATCTTGAATTGTATGTTTGTTATGTGCGCATGTGTGTATGTGTGTAGTGTGTATGTGTTATTGTGATTTTGTATGTGGTTTTCGTGTATGGTAAGTGGTATGGTTAGTGTGTATGCGGTTTTGGAACCACTTAATTTAAGTCAATAACATTGAATTTTACAGTTAACATAATCCAGTTAGAAATTGGTAACAGACATTAATTACCAGTTCAGATTTAAAAATTTTAGTACGAAAGTTCGAGCATTAATTTCCTTAAAATTTTTACGAAAGACCCTCTACATTCGGAGGTTGGGGGTTAGAAAACCCCGCTAAAACCCGCATTCACGGAAAACCATTTTGGAAAATTCACCTTTAGTACACCAACCCAGGGTAGTATGGTTCATGGGACTGGGGGGTTGGGTTTTGAAGAAACCCGCATTCACGTGAAAAAAAAAGTTGAAATTCACCTTCAGAAAACCCGGATTTCCGCGTCACGGCGTCTAGTAGCGCCCTTTCACTTAACCCCCAAAACTAAGTTTGTCTGATTTGTGTTGATATTGTCGTTGTTGTTTGTGTTGATAGTGCTGTATTTTTTGATAGTGTATGTATGTGTTTAATATGTTGTATGTTGTGTTGATGGTCTTAAGGGGTTGATAGTACGCAAGTTGTTTTAAGTGTAGATGTTATGTTAATTGTGTCGTATTTTAAAGTTGTAAGTCTGTATGTTTGTTTATGTACATTGTTGTGTTGATAGTGTTTGATGTTTGTTATAGTGTATGTAAAAGTTTTGTTGTAGTACTTTATGTTTTTGTTGATAGTGTCTGATGTTGCGTTGATAGTGTCTGTATGTTTATGTTGAATGTCTGTATGTTTTGTTGATAGTATCTGTATGTGGGGTTATATGTCTTTGTTTTGGATAGTATCTGTATGTGGGTTGATGTACTGTAGTGTGTTGATAGTGTCTGTATGTAGTTTTTATGTATCTGTATGTGTTTGATTGTCGAAAGTTTTTTTGTAGTGTTATGTTGTTTTTGTAGTGATGTATTTGGGGTTGATAGTGTATTATATTTGTTGATATGTCGTTTTGTTGTGTTGTAGTGTATGTATGTAATGTTGTAGGTCTGTATGTTTTGGGTTTTAGTGTCTGTATTTGTGGATAGTGTAGTAGTTGTGTTTATAGATCTGTATGTTATGTTGATATGTCTGTATGTAGTGTTATGTAGCATTTTTAGTTGATATGTATTAAGTAATGTTGAAAGGTTTTGTATGTTTGTTTATAGTGTTTTTATAGAGCCCCAAATTCCATAAATCAGGGATTATCTTTTCACGAACTTTAAACATAAATTTTTTTTCTAAGTGAAAATCTTAAACATGATACTTTACAGTCCCCCCAATTGACCCAGTTCCCGGGTTAATCCCCCTCCCAGCACAGATTTATCTTTCACCTCCACAGGGGCACATGGTTCAGATTCCACTTAAAATGTGTCCTTTATTTCATCTCGCAATCACCCTGAACAATCCGGAACGTGTAACGTAGACGACAAATTTAAAAAAAATCGGATTAGCAAATTTAAAGGTAATTCGGGGGAAAGGGTTGAACCGCGAAAATGGGAACCTAAAAACCAAGGGGTGAAGTCCCACACCTTTTGACCTGTGTAGGATAAAAAACTGTGTACAGAAGATATTTAATGTAATTACTGGGATCTCGTTTTGGGCCAAGCAAGAAGAGAAACCATTTTTCAAGAGGATAAGCGACCCGATTTTGGTTAAAAATTTAGCATGATGACGGTCGAAGAAAAAATACTCGGGGAAGATAGAGGAAATTGGTTGGAACCAAACCCCCCTCAGTTTTACCCGACTGAGAATCGAGCCTTGACTCCCATCCTCGGCAGGTCACCGGGTGGGTTTATACTCTATTCCGTAGGATTAGAAGAATTTAAAAAAAATTTAATTTGTCAAAGTTCAAACAATCAAAATTTCAAATTTTTTACCCCCAGCACAATTATCTGATTTTCCAAACCCTTCCTTTCCCCCTGACAATTATCTTGTGAAAACGTTTTCGGATTCCCCGTTAAATGTGGTCCTTTCTCATCTCACAATACCCTACCATTTACAATTGGCGCAAGTAAGACGCGGTGCTAATAATCTAAACCTTTTAAAAAACATCATAAGATTAAAACTGTCGCTTTTGATAGATGATATTAATACCTATAAAATTATAATGATGGTCTAAAGGGGCTGGACTTCAATCCTCAGTCAGGGGGAAAGATTTGGGATGCCTCTTTTACAAGATCATACGTTTTAAAAATTAATTACAATAAACCATCATTAATTCTTTTTCAAGATTCATACGTTTTTAAAAATTAATTTCATTGGGAATTTAGGGGTTTTAAAGGTTTAAAAATCTTCAGTCGATAATATTAACCCCCTACTTAATATTTTTTATATATTCTTTCCCCTCTCAAAGCCTTTCAAAATTCTTTCTCACGTGATTTAGTCTTTCAAGGACACTGATGGTCTAAGGTGCTGGACTTCAATCCTCGTCCGGCAAAGATTTGGAGACTTTTAAACAACCAAGTTTTAAATCTTCATACTTTTTCCGAAACCAAAAAATTTCCCCCTCTTATAAAAAAAAAAAAGACCCCTAAACCCCTTTATAATTGCTTTGTTCAAAAGGTAAAAAACCCTTTAGGCTGTCATGTGTGAGTTTTTGTAAATATCATAACCGGACACCATTGTCATTCCCGGTTTTAATGCGACCAAAAATAGGGGAAAATTTTTTGCAGACCTTTAATCCCCTTAAAAAAACCCCCGTTTTTAGTTTTTTAAAACCCAAAAAGTTCTGGCAATCTTAAAATTCCCCTTTAAAATGAGCTGTATTATTAATAAAACATTACTTCATTTGAATATTGAATTAGCTAATTTCGAACAATCTTTAAAGGGGGCAGGAAAGCCAAAGTAATTCCCTTTTGTAACGATTTTTACAAACGAGTACGAGTTAAACCCAATTAAGCCAATAAATGGGTCTAAACTTACCAACCCCTGTTTAAACGGGCCCACTCCCGCCGCCTTGGACACGCCCCACTCGAAAAACCCAAAACGGACACTGAAGGGGGCCGCTCTTTTCACTTCGACTTGTTTAAAGGGCCCCGCCCCCCAAGAAGAAACGTCGAACTTGACTTGAGCTGTTTCCGGTGCCCCAAAAATTTAAATGTTTCAGCCGCTATCTTTAAAACCCCAGAGCTGCATCTTCCCCCACCTGACCTGTTCTTTTCCTTTCGTTCATTTTTTTCCCTTCCCTCATTTCCCCCCTCTCTGAGGTCAGAATCGACGCTACAAATCGTTAAAAAATTGGCTTCTTCTCCAAACTAAAAACCACGGGCTTTTAAGGTGAGGTGTTCCCCGACGCTCTTCTGGGATTACTTATTCTTTGAAATTCCTTTTGGCATTTTTTTGGGGGGGAACTTTTTCTAATTTAACTGTTTAGGCTTAACTTCGAGAGTTTAACTTAGTTCAGACTAAGGGGTTTAATTTGGCGTATCCAGGGCTTGAAAATTTTTACTTAGATCCTTTTGGTGCACCTTAAGTGCTTCTTCACTTTTACTTAAATCGGCAACTGGGGTGCGTTCGACCGGGATGTAAAAAAAAATCTTTATATGAAAACTAAACTTTGGTACTTTTTTACGCTTTATGTGTAGGCGTAAACACTTTGGTGGCGTTATGTTTACGCGGGTTAGACTGAAATTTGTTATTAGACATCGTGATTTAAAAATAAGGGGACAGCCTTTTTAAAGGCGTACTGACGTTAACGGGGTTTTTGGTTGTATCTTATTTTAGGCCGAGAGCATGGCTCTGTATTTAATTTAAATTTTCAGGTTCTTTATGTAAATTAAATGAGTAGGGTTGTCGTCTCTCAGACCCATGTATTGTTTATGTCCTATAGGGTTCTTCTACCGAAACATTAATAGAATTGGCCCAAAAATGAAAGGGGTTAGACTTGGGTTTTAAGTCTATGAATACTGGGAAAGGAGATGTTTAAGGGTTTTTAAAAAAAAACATATGAGGTTTAACCTAGTTGTTGGGAAGGTTTTTTAAATTTTTTAAGATGTGATATAAGGTTTTCTAGTTTTGGGGGTTTTATAAAATGAAACTAAAGCCAGCCCAGATGTTTAATCTTTTTATATTAGTTAAGCTCAGTTTTTTAAGGTAAAGAAAGTCGGCCTTGCGGTCTAATAAGTTTAAATTTTTTTTGGGGATCATGCGAATTGTTTCCTATAGCCATTTGGGGTTAACTTCATTTGATAATGAGTGGAGAGGGAAATGTATGCATGTTGTCTTAGCTGCTAGGTTATACAAAATTTACAAATTAGTACTGAAAAAATTGACTTATAGGAACCTCACCAATGAACTTGTAACCAGGTTATCCAGGGGGCGATTTCTTGAATGGACCCTGAACTGAACTTTAACTCTAAAAAAATTTAAATTTTTTAATCTCTGGGTCATATCTTTAATAAGTAAAAATTTCCCATTATAATATTTTTTAGCTATTTTCTATATTTTGAATTTTTTACTAGTTTTTTTATTTTTTTATATAACTAAAAAACTTGTCAAAAAATTATTTTCTTGTATCTCTTTGCTCTCCCCGCACGCTCCATTTGTTTTAAAAGATGAGGGGGGAAAGCGGAAAAACCTTTTCATAAAAATTTACTTCAATCTCGGATGGTTCTCTTCTCTCTCTTCCCCAAAGGGCGGCGAGTTTCTCTTCTGGGAGGGGTACTCCCGGGTTATGCCCGCCTTCCTTTTACAATCATAAGATGGAAAGGGGGATTTAAAGAAAAATACCTTTTTCCCTTCCCTATTTTTGGTAATTCAAAAAGAATTTGGGGTTTTTTGAATTTTGGGAAAACTTTCAAAAGAATAATGTTTTTTTTAAAAATTTAGGTCGTTTTTTTGGGTTGGAAAATTTTTAATTAAACTATAATTTTTTGGTTTTTTGGTTGGGGAAATTTTAAATTTAATAAATTTTTAATGATTTGTTTCTTGTTAAAAAAATTAAATAAAAAGGGATTTTTTTTTTTGGGGAATTAAAGATCTTTTCCCCCCCTGTTCCACTTTTTAAAGGTTGTTTCCTGTGAAAATTTTCCCCACAAAAATTGTTTTTAAAGGTTTATAAATTGGGTTTTTTGAAAAAAACCCCTTCCCCTTTTTAAAAAAGGTTTGTTTTTTGGGGTTTTCTAAAAACCGTCCGAGGAAAAAACCGGGCATTAAAATCTTTTTTAGTTTTTGTTTTTTTAAAATTTGGTTTTTCCGTAAACTAACATTTAGAAGGAATTAATGGACTTTAATGTTTTTTTAAATTTAAGGTTGTTTCTGTATCTTTTAAATATTTTGTTGGTTTTGAAATTCGGGACCAAAAAAAATAAATAGAAATTTTTCCAGTATTGTTTTTTGAATTAAAATATGTATGAAGGAATTAAAGGGGGAAACTTTGGTTTTTAACCCTTAATTGGGGTTGTTTTCCTGTGTTTTTTTTTTAAAAAAAGATTTTTGGGGAAACCCTAAAAAACATTTTTAAGTTTTGCCTGTTTAAATTGGGTTGTTTTTGTAAAAAAATTTTAATTTTTAATTTTAGAAAAAAATTTTAATTAAAAATTTTCGGGCTTAAATCAATTTTGGGGTTTTTTTCCCAATTTTTTTTCCCTTTGATTAAAAAAACTTTTAAAGAGGAGAAGGGAGGAGAAAGTTTTTTTAAATTGTTTTCCTTTTTGATCTTATAAAATATATATGAGGTTTGGGCCCTGGTTAATTGTGGGCTTTCTTTAGGGGGTTTTCCCCCTTTGTGAAACCCCCCCTACCCTATGGGGTATGGGGAAATTGCCGGTTCCTTGATGGGGTAAGGCCTTTTTCCATTTTAGTTGGGTTTCCGGGGTGAATCAAAAAAACTATGGAAGAATTAAACCCCCGGGGGCCCCTTCCTAGGATAGGAGTTTTCCAAAAAATTAGGTTTGTTTCCTTTTCAAAACTAGTTTTAATTTTTTATAAATTTTTGGGGGAACTGGCCATTGTCTTTAGCGGGTTTTTGGTTGGCCCCTGTGGATTCCCATAGTTTTGGGTTTGGGCCCGGGGAAAAAAAAGGGGTTGGGGCCTTTTCAAAGGGGCCCCGGAATTCATCTATTATATAATTAACCCCGGAAATTTAGATCAGTAGCCTTTTCCCTTAAAGTTGTTTTTGGGGTTTCTAAAACAAGTTGAATTAAACCCTTATTTTGGATTTGTACCCTTTTCCCATTTAAGGGGTTTCCGGGTGTTTAATTAATATTTAAGGATTTAACCCTGGACATTCCCAAAAAAAAGATTTTAAAAACCTTTGTTTCCAAAAAATTAGGTTTTCCCCCCATTACTATGGGATATTTTTTTAAACTTGGGGCCCTTTATCAAAACCCTTTCCTTTAAAAAATTTGTTTTCCTTTAAAAACCAAAACAAAAAGAAAAATAAAATTAACCCCCTTTAAACCCTATGGTCTTAACCTTTTCCATATTTTTTTTTAAAAACAAAAATACTTTAAATATAAAAAAAAACCCCTTTTTACATTAAAAACCTTAAGCATTTCCCTTTAAAATTTGTTTCCCCTGTACCCCTAAAAATATAAAAAAATGGGGGTTTTTAAACCCCGGGACCCCCCGGGCCCCAGAAAAACCCTTTCCCTTGGTTTGGGGTTTCGGGGTGTATTACCAATTTTTTTAGGGGAAGGGGATTAAAAATTTTTTAACCCCCAAGGGAATTGTGGGGGCTTTCTAAAATTAAAAGGTTTGTTTTTGTGTTCTAAATATAAAGGAGTTAAACTGGGAAAATTTAAAGTTTTTTACCCTTTTAAAAAGGTTTGTTTTCTTCTTTAACTTGTTAAGAAGGATTAACCCGGGGAAACCTTAAAAAAATAAAAATTTACCCCTTTAAAATTAAATTGTTTTCCCTTTAAATCCAAAAAAATTCCCCAATAAAATAAAATTAAAAATCCTTAAAAAGTAAGTGGGTGTTTCCTTTTAATTGTTTCTTGTTTATATTATTTAATTTTAAAAAGAGGTTGAACCCCTCCAAAAAATTCAAAAAAATTCCTGGGGGGTTTTTGGTTTTCCAATTAAATTTTGAAATCCCGGGTTTAAAATTACACTATAGATATGGGATTAAAAACCCGGGCCCTTTTGAAGACCCTTTTCCCATTAGGTTGTTTCCTGGACCCCAATTATAATATGGGAAATTAAACCCTTGGACTCAAAGATCGAGCCTGACCCTTTTAAAGGGTTTTTTTTCCTGTGATTTTCCCACTTAGATATAAGGTTTAAAAAAACTGGGGGCCCCTCTAAAATCATTTGTTTTCCATTAGGTTTTTTTCCTGTGATTAAACTTTTAATATGGGGAAATTGAACTGGGCCCTTAGTTCTTTTGTTTTCCCTTTTTAAGTTTTTCCGTATTTACACTTTTTTTTTGATTTTTGAGGATTGAACTGGGGCCCCTTTGATCAGAAACTTTTTCCCATTAGGTTTTTTTCCGTGTTTTTCCCATTATAAAATATGAGGATTAAAACTCGGGACCTTTAAAACCCAGTAGTGTTCCATTAGGTTTTTTTTCCTGTGATCTAAAATTATTTTGGGGGTTTGAAACCCGGGGGACTCTAGTCGTACCCTTTTCCCAAATTAGGTTGTTTCCGTGATCTAATTTAAAATATGAGGATTCCCCCGGGGGAATTTAGTTCGTGGGCCTTTTCCCATTGGGGTTTTTTCCCTTGGGTTTACACTTTAGTTTATGAGGATTGAACTGGGCCCTCTAGTTTTCAGTGGGCCTGTTCCTTTAGGTTTTTTTCTGTGATCTTTTAATTTGTTATGGGTTTGGGGAACCCCGGGGAACCTCTAGATCTTTTGGCCCTTTTCCCATTGGGGGTTTCCTTTGTTAATATAGTTTGAGGATTAAAACCGGGGCCCCTTAAAATCTTTTTGGGCCTGTTCCTTTAAAGGTTTTTTCCGTTTTTTACTTTGGGTTATGGGATTAAACCCCGGGAAAAACCTCTAGATCAGTAGTGTTCCTTTTTGGTTTTTTCCCTTTTGATCTAACTATAGTTTTGGGGAAATTAAAAGGGGGGAAACCTCTAGATCAGTGGGGCCTTTTCCCATTAGGTTTTTTCCCGTAATTAACTTAATATGAGGATTAAACCCCGGGGCCCACAGTTTCTTAGCCTTTTTAAATTAGGTTTTTTCCCTTGTTTCCTTTTGTTTGGTTTTAAAATTGGGGGACCTTTTAGACCCAGTGGGTTGTTCCATTAGGTTTTTCCTGTGATTTACACTATAGTATGAGGATTAAAATGGGGCCCTTCTGGAAAAGAGTTTCCATTAGGTTTTTTTTCCCTTTTAATTACACTATGATATGAGGATAAACCTTGGGCCCTCAGATCGGGGGCTGTTCCATTGGGGTTTTTTTCCTGTAAACCTATTCTATTTTTATGGGGATTGAAACCGGGGCCCTTAGATCGTAGTTTTCCCTTTTAGGTTTTTTCCTGGGATCAAAAATTTTTGATTTGGGGAAATTGAAGGGGGGCCCTTTTAAATCAGTAGCCTGTTCCATTAGGTTTTTTCCCTTGTAAATCTATATAGATAGGGGGGAAAGGAAACTTGGGCCCCCTTTTGTTTGTGGCCGTTCCATTAGGTGTTTTTCCCTTGTTTACACAAGTAGAGGATTAAAACCCCGGGCCTTTTGGTTTGGGAAGCCTGTTCATTTAAGTTTTTTTCCCGTTTTTTACATTTATGTTGGGGTTTGAACTGGGGCCCTTTTTTTAGTAGTGTTCCATTAGGTTTTTTCCTGTGATCTAACTATAGATTTGGGGTTTTGAACTCGGGCCCTTGATCTGAAACCCTTGTTCCATTAGGTTTTTTTTCCTGTGATTTTACACTTTATTATGGGGGTTTTGAATTTGGGCCCTTGGATCGTACCCTGTTCCTTTATTTGGGTTTTCCTGTGTTCTAATATAATTTTTGGTTTAAAACCTGGGCCCTCTAGATCGTACCCTTTTTCCCCAAAAGGGGGGTTGTTTCCTGTGATTATATTTTGATATAGGATTAAAACCGGACTTTTTAGATCAGGCCTTTTTTCCTTTTAGGTTTTTTTCCTGTGATTTTTCCAC
Organism: Timema cristinae; assembly: GCA_039000515.1. Lineage (NCBI taxonomy): Eukaryota > Metazoa > Arthropoda > Insecta > Phasmatodea > Timematidae > Timema > Timema cristinae. The sequence continues at coordinate 72,853 of JBCFYV010000197.1, read as the reverse complement.
TTTTGTATGGGGTTTTAAAACCGGGCCTAGGTCATTTTAATGTTCCATTAGGTTGTTTTCCTTTTGTTTAAACTATTTTTTGGAGGTTTAAACCCCGGGGCCCTCTGGGCGAAAGGCCTTTTTTAAATTAGGTTTTTTTTCCTGTGAATTCCCCACTATGTATGGGGGATTAAAATTTGGGCCCTCTAGATCAGTAGCTGTTCCATTAGGTTTTTTTCCCTTGTGTTTTTTAACAAAAGATATGGGGTTTTGAATTGGGGGACTTAGATAAATTAAGCCTGTTCCATTAGGTTTTTTCCCTGTGATCTATACTATAATATGAGGATTAAACCCGGGGAACCCTCTAGATCGTACCCTTTTCCTTTGGTTTTTTTTCCTTTGTGATCACAATATTATGGGTTTGGAAACCGGGGGGGACCTCTGCAGTACCCGGGTTTCCATTAGGTTTTTTTTCCTGTAATCTATACTATAGATTGAGGATTAAAAAGGGGAACTTTGTTTCAGTAGCCGGGTTCCCAAAGGGGAAAAGGTTTTTTCCCTGTGATCTACACTTTGTAGGGAGGATTAAACCCCGGGAACCCTTTGGACGTACCCTTTTCCAAATTGGGGTTTTTTCCGTAATCTAAAAAATATATTGAGGTTTAAAAAACCCGGGCCCTCTAGACTTTTCCCCTTTTCCCTTTTGGGGTTTTTTTCCCTGTGATTAAACTTAGTTATGAGGTTTAAAAAATCGGGCCCTCTAGATTTTTTAGTTTTCCAAATTAGGTTTTTTTCCTTTGTTTCTTAATTTAGTTATGAGGATTAAAAACCCGGGCCCTTGGATCGTGGGCCTTTTCCCATTGGGTTGTTTTTTTGTTTTTTATACTATAATATGAGGTTAAAACCGGGTTTTTCAAATTTTCGTAGCCTGTTCCATTGGTTTTTTTCCTGTGATCTAATATGTTTGAGGATTAAACTGGGGGGGCCCTTTGGTCAGGGGGTGTTCCATTAGGTTTTTTTCCTGTGTTTCTACATATGTTGAGGATTGAACTAAACCCTTAGGATCGTGGCCGGGTTTTTTGGGGGTTTTTTTTCCTTTTGATCTTTTTCTTTTAATATGAGGTTTTAAAACCCGGGCTCTAGTTCGAGGGGTTCCATTAGGTTTTTTTCCTGTGATTTTCACTTTGATTTGAGGTTTTAAACCCGGGGGCCCCTTAGATCAGTAGCCTTTTCCCATTAGGTTTTTTTCCTGTAAAATTTTAACTATGGGATATGGGTTTGAATTTGGGCCCCTTTAAAATTCATTTCCCCTTTTCCCATTAGGTTTTTTTCCTGGATCTAACAAATTAGAGGATTGAACCCTGGACATCTAAAATTGGGTTCCCTGTTCCTTTAAGGTTGTCCCCCTTTTAATTTTACACAAAGTATGAGGATTAAAATTGGGACCTCTAGTCAGGGGCTTTTCCCTTTAGGTTTTTTCCGGGTGATCTTTTTAACTTTTATATATGGGGATTGAACTGGGAACCTCTGGGATCTTGACCTGTTATTAGGTTTTTTTCCTGTAAATCTTCCCCTTTATAAGGGGGGGGGGGGGGTTTAAAAACCCGGGGGAAATCTAGATCGTGGCCTGTTCCTTGGGTTTTGTTTTTTTTGTTCTAAAATTATTATGGGGAAATTGAACCCGGGCCTTTAGATCGTAGCCTTTTCCCCCCTTTTGGTTTTTTCCCTGTGAATCTACTTTTTAATTTTTGAGGTTTGAACTCGGGACCTTTTGATCAGTCCTTTTCCCCCTTTGGGTTTCCGTAATTTTCCCCATATAGAAATAAAAAAATTGGGGAAACTGGGGAAACCTCTAGATTGTGCCTTTTTCCCTTTTAGGGGGTTTCCTGTTTTTCTAAACTATAGTATGGGGAAATTGAACCGGGACTTCTAAAATCGTACCCTGCCCATTAGGTTTTTTTCCTGTGATTTTTCCCTATATTTTTTGGGGGAAATTAAACCCGGCATCTAGTCGGGAAAGGGCCTGTTCCATTGTGTTTCCTGTAAATCTAATATATATTGAGGTTTAAACCCCGGGGAACCTGTTCGTAGTTTTCCCATTGGGTTTTTTCCTGTGTTCTAAAATTTTAATTTTTGAGGATTAAACCCTGGGTCTAAGATCTGTACCCTGTTCCTTGGTTTTGTTTTTCCTGTAACACAAAAGTTTTTGAGGATTAAACCCCGGGGAAACTCTAGATCGTACCCTTTTTTCCCTTTAAAGGGGTTTTCGGTTTTAAACACTTAGTTTATGGGTTTGAACTCGGGACCCCCTAGACCCGTAGGTTCCTTTTAGGTTTTTTCCCTGTGATCTACATTTTTAGATATGGGATTGAACCCGGGCCCTCTAGTTTGTAGCCTTTCCCTTTTAGGTTTTTTTCCCTGTGATCTATCCCTATAATATGGGATTGAACCCGGGGGCCCTTAAAAATCTTTTAGCCTTTTTCCTTTGGGTTTGGGTTTCCTGTGATCTACACTATAGAAAAAGAGGATTAAACTGGGGCCCTCTAAAAATCTTTTAGCTTTTCCATTAGGCTTTTCCCTGTGTTTTTAACCCCCTTTTTAGATTTGGGGGAATTGGGAAACTCGGGACCCTAGATCAGTAGCCTTTTTTCCAATTAGGTTTTTTCCCTTGTGTTTCACTATAGTTATGAGGATTAAACCCCGGGAAAAATCTAAAATCTGTAGCCTGTTCCTTTTGGTTTGGGGTTTTTCCTGTGATCTATAATAAAATTAAAGGATTAAAACCCTGGACATCTAGTTTGTGCCTGTTCCTTTAAAGGTTTTTTTCCCTGTAAATTACACTTTAGATAGGGGGGATTAAACCCTGGGCCCTTTCTAAATCGTAGCCTGTTCCTTGGGTTGTTTTTGTGATCTATACTATGATATGAGGATTGAACGGGTTTTAGATCGGTACCCTTTTCCCATTAGGTTTTTCCCTATGATCTACACTTTGGGATTTTGGGGAAATTAAACCCCGGAACCTTGGGGAATCTTTTCCCTTTTCCCATTAAGTTGTTTCCCGTAATCTACACTATAGATTGGGGGAAATTGAACCCCGGGAAACCTTAGATCTTGAAGGGTTTCCAAAAGGTAATTTCCTGTGTTTCTACACTATGGGTTTTTGGAGGGGGGGAATGGGGCCCTTAGTTTCAGAGGCCTTTTCCCTTTAGGTTGTTTCCTGTGATCTACACTATCGATATGGGTTGAACTGGGGGCCCTCTAGATCGTGGGGCCTGTTCCTTTTAGGTTTTTTTCCTGTGATCTACCCAAAGGGGTTATGAGGATTAAACTGGGGCCCTCTGGGATCGTGGGCCTGTTCCTTTTAAGGGTTGTTTCCTGTGATCATACTTTTTAGATTTGGGATTAAACCCCGGGGAACCCTCAAAGATCAGTAGCCTTTTTCCATTGGGTTGTTTCCTGTAAATCTACCCTTTGATATGGGGGTTTTGAACTGGGGAAACCTCTAAAATCAGTAAAAATTTTTTCCATTGGGTTTTGGTTTTCCTTTTATCTACACATGAAATTGGGTTTGGGAACGGGGGCCCTCTTGTCAGTGGGCCTTTTCCCAAATTAGGTTTTTTTTCCTGTAAATTAAAACTATAGATTTTTGGGGAAATTAAAATTTGGGGCCCTCTAAAATCTTGGGGTGTTCCATTAGGTTTTTTTCCTTGGGGTTCTCCCATTATAGATTTTGGAGGAGGGGAAATTTGGGGACCTCTAGACCCGGGGGGCCTGTTAAATTTGGGGTTGTTTCTGTGTTTTTTTCTTTTTGTATGAGGTTTAAAAACCCGGAAACCTTAAAATCTTTAGTTGTTCCATTAGGTTTTTTCCCTGTTTCAAAACTATTAATATGGGGGAATTGAATCGGGCCCTTCTAGATCGTACCCTTTTCCCATTAGGTAGTTTTCCTTTTGATTTTTTTACTTTTGATATGAGGATTAAACCCCGGGAAACCTTAGATAGTACCCTTTTTCCCATTGGTTTTTTTCCTGTACCCTAAAACTTTTAGATTTGAGGTTAAAACCCCGGAACCTTTAGATCATTTAAGCCTTTTTCCCATTGGTTTTTTCCAGAATTTTTCACTTTTTAAAATTTTGGGGTTTGGGAACTGGGGGACCTTAGTTCAAAACCCTGTTCCATTAGGGTTGTTTCCTGTGATTTACACTATAGATTGGGTTTTAAACTGGGGGCCCTTTTTTTAGTGGGAAATTTTTCCCAATTAGGTTTTTTTTCTGGGATCTAACTATAGATTTGGGGATTAAAAACCGGAACCTTTAGATCAGAAACCCTTTTCCCTTTTGGTTGGGTTTCCTGTGTTTCTTTCTATAGTTATGGGATGGGGAACTGGGGGGCCCCTTAGATAAAGTACCCTGTTCCTTAGGTTTTTTCTGTGATTCCCACTATGAATGAGGTTTGAACGGGGCCCTTTTGGGATCAGTTGAATGTTTTTTTTAGGTTTTTTTTTCCTGTGTTCTACACAAATGTATGGGGGTTTGTTTCGGGGGACCTTTTAAATGTAGCCGGGTTCCCATTAGGTCTTTTTCATTTTGATCTATACTAAAAAGGTATGAGGTTTAAACTGGGGGCCCTCTAGATCAGTAAAAAAATTGTTCCATTAGTTTTTTCCCTGGATCTACACTATAGATTTGAGGATTGAACTTGGCCTTGAAAGGTGGGGCTTTCCATTAGGTTTTTTTCCGGGTGATCAAACCACTATAGTTATGGGGGATTGAATTTGGGGGACCTCTTTTTTCATTTAAGCCTTTTTTCCTTAGGTCTTTTTCCTGGGGATTACACGACAGTCCCGAGGTTTTAACCCGGGAAACATTTAGATCTGTACCCTTTTCCATTGGGTTTGTTTTCCTTTTTGATTACACTTTTGTAGAGGATTAAACCTTGGGGGCCCTCTAGATAAAGAAACCTTTTTTCCTTTTAGGTTTTTTCCCTGTGATCTATCCCTTATATATGAGGATTGAATGGGGGCCCTTTTAGACCGTAGCCTTTTCCCATTGTGGGTTTCCCTGTGTCTTTTTAACTATATATTTTGGGATTAAAACCCGGGACTTCTAGATCTTTTGCCTTTTCCCCTTGGGTTTTTTTTTCCCTTTTGTTCCCTATGTTGGGATTAAAACCTGGGCCCTCTAAAACAGTAGCCTGTTTTTTTAGGTTTTTCCTGTGATTATATATATATATGGGGAAATGGGAATCGGGACCTTAGATCGTAGCCTTTTTCCTTTTTGGGGTTTCCCCGTAATTAACTATAGATATGAGGATTGAACTGGGGGCCCTTTAAAATTGTGGGCCTTTTCCCATTAGGTTTTTCCCTGTGATTTTCACTATAGATTTGGGGTTTTGAATTCGGGCCTTTTAGATCAGTAGCTTGATCCATTAGGCTGTTTCCTGTGATTATACTTTTATTTTGAGGATTAAAACCCGGGGAATTTAGATCTGTGGGCCTGTTTCCATTAGGTCTTTTCCTTTTGATCTATATATTTTTTAGAAGGATTAAAAACCGGAAAAAATTCTAGTTCTGTGCTGTTCCTTTAGGTTTTTTTTCCTGTAAACTAAAACTATTTTATATGAGGTTTTAAACCCCTGGACATTTTGATCTGTACCCTGTTCCTTTTAGGTTGTTTTCCTGTAAATCTATATATAGAAAGGGGGTTGATGGGACCTTAGATCAGTGGGCTGTTCCTTTAGGTTTTTCCCTGTGATCTCCATTTTTGATATGGGGGAAATTAAAAACTGGGGAAACCCTCTAGGATCGTGGGCCTGTTCCATTAGGTTTTTTCCTTGTAAATTCCCATTTTGATATGGGGAAATTTAAACCCCGGACATCTAGATCTGTGGCCCCTTTTCCCTTTTGGGTTTTTTCCCTGTAAATTCAAATTATATAGATATGGGGAAATTGCCCCCTGGAATCTAGATCTGTACCTTTCTTTTTTTTTTCCCCCCTTTGTTTTCCCCTTTAAATGGGGAAATTAAAACCCGGGACTCAAAAGATCGAAAACCCTTTTTCCTTATTTTTGTTTCCTGTGTTTCTAACAAATAATTTTGGGGATTAAAACCGGGGGCCCTCTAGTTTCAGTAGCCTGTTCCATTAGGTTTTTCCTGTGATTTTTAAAAAAAATGTATGAGGATTAAACCCGGGGAAACTTTTTAAATTTGTACCCTTTTCCCAAAAAGGTTTTTTTTTTCCTGTGTTTAAATTATTTTAAATTGAGGATTAAACCCGGGGCCCTTGGGATCGTCCCCTGTTCCTTTTAGGTTTTTTCCCTGTGATCTACACTATGTAGGGAGGATTAAAACCTGGGCCCTTAAAATTAGTGGGCCTTTTTCCTTTAAGGTTTTTTCCTGTGATCTTTATTTTTAATTTTGAGGTTTTGAATGGGGACCTTAAGATCTGAAAAGGCCTTTTTCCCATTAGGTTGTTTTCCCTTGATTTTTAACTATAATAGGGGTTTTGAACCCGGAAACCTCTAGATCTGTAGCCTTTTTCCATTAGTTGTTTTCCCCGTTTTAAAACCTTTTTGGTTTATGAGGTTAAAAACTCGGGCCCTCTGGGAATCGGGAATGTTAAATTGGGTTTTCCTGTGATCCCCCCACTATAGTTTTGGGAGGTTTGGGGGAATGGGGGCCCTCTAGATAAGTGGGCCTGTTTTTTGGGGGTTTGTTTCCTGGATCTACACTATGTTAGGGAGGTTGAACTGGGAAATTTAGTCGTAGTTTTTTTAGGTTTTTCCTGTGTTTTTAACTATAGATATGGGGAATTAAAAATTTGGGAACCCTGGGAATCGTGGGGCCTTTTTTCCATTAGGTTTTTTTCCTGTGTTAAACCTATGTTTTTGGGTTTGAAACGGTTATCTAGATCTTTTACCCTGTTCCATTAGGTTTTTTCCTTTTGGTTAACTATAGATTTTAAGGATTGAAACCCCTTGGCCCTTCTAGTTTGTGTGTTAAATTAGGTTGTTTTCCTGTGATTTTTAAAACCATAGATTGGGGTTTAAACCCGGGGCCCTCTAAAATTCGAAAGCCTGTTCCTTAGGTTTTTTTTCCCTGTATTTCCACTTTTGTATGGGGAAAGGGGAAAACCGGGGCCTTAGATCGTAGCCTTTCCTTTGGGTTTTTTTCCCTTTGATCTATACTATAGATTGGGGGTTTGGAACCGGGCCTCTGACCCTGTACCCCCTTTTTCCATTAGGTTTTTTTCCTGTGTTCAAACCCTTTGTATGAGGATTGAACCGGGCCCTTCTAGATTCAGTAGCCTTTTCCCAAATTTGGGTTTTTTTCCTGTGATTTAACTATGATATGAGGGAAAAACCGGGAAACCTCTAGTCAGTAGTTTCCATTAGGTTTTTTTCCTGTGATCTAACTTTGTATGAGGTTTTTAAAAACCGGGCCCTTCTAGTCTTTTGGGGCCGTTCCATTAGGTTGTTTTCTGTGATCTATCCTTAGATATGGGGATTGAACCGGAAACCACCCTGGGTTTTTCCCTTTTTGCAAAAAGGGTTTTTTTTTTCCATTGGGTTTGTTTTCTGTGATTTTTAAACTATGGGGATATGAGGTTTAAAACCGGGACTTAGTTTCGTGGGAATTTTTCCCAATTAGGTTTTTTTCCCTGTGATTTACACTATGTATGGGATTGCCCGGAAAATCAAAAGGATCGTGGGCCTGTTCCTTTTGGTTTTTTTCCCTGGGATTTACTATAATATGAGGTTTGGAACCGGGGGACCTTCTGGGTTTCTTTGCCTTTTCCCCTTGGGGTTTTTTCCCTTTTTGATTTACTATATATATGGGGGTTTTAAACCCTGGCTTAGTTCTGTAGTTTTCCCATTAGGTTTTTCTGTGATCTACATTAGTATGGGTTTTAAACCCGGGACCTCGGGGTTAGTAGCCTTTTGGGATTAGGTTTTTCCCTGTGATCTTTACTATGGGATATGGGGATTGAAACTCGGGACCTTAGATCAGTAGAATTTTTCCTTTGGGGTTTGTTTCCTGTGATTCCCACAAAGTATGGGGATTAAACCCGGGGGCCCTTGGGATCGTACCCGGCCCATTAGGTTGTTTCCTGTGTTTAACCTATAGATATGAGGTTTAAACCCCGGGGCCCTCTGGGAATCTTTTACCCTTTTTCCTTTAGGTTTTTTTCCTTTGGATTCAAACACTAGTAGGGGGAAAATTTAACCCTAAAAATCTTGTCTGTTCCCGGGTTCCTTAAAAGGTTTTTTTCCCCCCCTTTGTGATTCATCTGTATGAGGATTGAAGGGGCCTCTAGACCCAGAAACCCTGTTAATTGGGGGGTTTTTTTCCTGTGATCTCCCATTATTGGAGGATTGAACCTGGGATTTCTAGATCATGGGTTTGTTTTTTGGGTTTTTTTTCCTGTGATCTTTATTTTAATAGGGGGAAATTAAAACCCGGCCCTCTGGATCGTAGCCTTTTCCCTTTGGGGTTTTTTTCCTGTGATTACACTTTGTATGAGGTTTTGGAACCGGGACCTTTTAGATCGTAGTGTTTTTTTTAAAGGTTGTTTTCCGTAATTTTAACCTATAAAATGGGTTTTAAAAACTGGGACCTCTAGATCAGTCCCCGGGTTCCAAAAGGTTTTTTCCCCTTAATCAAACCTATAGATATGAGGATTGAACTGGGCCCTCTAGATAAGTAGCCTGTTCCTTTAGGTTTTTTCCCGTGTTTCTAACTTTTAAGATATGGGGAAATTGGGGGTTTGGGATTTTGTTTCAGTGTTTGTTCCTTTAGGCTGTTTCCTGTAAATTAACTTTTAATATGGGGGAGGGAAAACCCGGGGGACCTCTAGATCGTAGCCTTTTCCCAAATTAAAGGTTTTTTCCCCTTTATCTAAACTAAAATTAAAAGGATTGAACCCGGCCCTTTTGGATCTGTGGGGCCTGTTCCTTTTGGGGGTTTTTTCCCTGTGACTATATATATTTTTGGGAGGTTTGAACCCGGGAAAATCAAATTTCTTTTAAGGCCTGTTCCATTAGGTTTTTTTCTGTGATCTTTACTATGATATGGGGGAATTAAAATCGGGCCTTAGATCAGTGCCTTTTCCCCAATTTGGGGGTGTTTCCTTTTGATTAAAACTTTAGATATGAGGATTGAACTGGGGCCTCTAGATCAGTACCTTTTCCCAAATTAGGTTTTTTCCCTGTGATTCCACTAAGATATAATGGGAAAACCCGGGGAATTTTGGGTTTCTTTTCCCTTTTTAAATTAGGTTTTTTTCCCTGTGATTTAAATATAATTTTGAGGAAAAAAACCCCTGGACATCTAAAATCTGTACCCTGTTCCATTGGGTTTTGTTTTCCTGGAAAATTAAATATTAAAAGGTTTTGAACCGGGGACTTTGATCAGTAGCCTTTTCCATTAGGTTTTTTCCTTTTGTCTTTACTATAATTGGGGTTTAAACCCGGGGGAAATCTAGAGTTGGGGCCTTTTTCCATTTGGTTTTTTCCCTTTTTTCCCATTTAAGGTTATGAGGTTTGGGAAACCTGGGATTCTTTTTTCCAGTACCCTTTTTCCTTTAGGTTGTTTTCCTGGATCTAACAAAAGATATGAGGATTAAAAATTTGGGGGCCCTCTAGATATTTTATGCCCCATTGGGTTTTTTCCTGTGATTTTAACCAATATTTGGGGGTTTTGGGAACCGGGAAAAGTTTCTGTGGGCCTTTTTCCAAAATTGGGGTTGTTTTTTTTGTGTCTATTCAAATAGAGGTTTGAACCCTGGAAAATCTAGTCTTTTAAGCCTTTTTTTTTTCCATTAGGTTTTTTTTCCTGTGATCAATCATATTAGGGAGGTTTTAAAACGGGACTCTAGATCTGTTCCTTTTGTTTTTATGGGGGTTTTTTTTTTTACTATAGTTTTAAAGGGTTTAAAATTTTCGGCCTTTTAGTTCATTTAGCCTGTTCCATTTGGCTTTTTCCCTGTGTTCTAAAAAATAAATATGGGGGATTAAAATGGGGGGAACCTCTAGTTGTAGTGTTCCTTTAAAGGTTTTTTTCTTAATTTTACACTATGTATGAGGTTTGAACCGGGCCCTCTAGTCGTAGCCTGTTAAATTGGTTTTTTTCCTGTAAATTTTTTATATAATAGGGAAGGTTTAAAAAACCCGGGACTCTAGATCTTTTGCCTTTTTAAAATTAAAGGTTGTTTTTTTTAATTACACAGTTTTATGAGGTTTAAAACGGGGGAATTAGTTTGTCCCTTTTTTCCATTAGGTTTTTTTTCCTTTGATCCAACATCCCAAAAGGATTAAAACCCGGGAAATCTAGTTCTGTACCCTTTTTTCCATTGGTTTTTTTCCCTTTTGATTTTTAAACTATGTTGGGGGGAAATTAAACCGGGGGCCCTCTAGATCGTACCCTGTTCCTTTTGGGGTTTTTTTTCCTGTGATTTAATATTTTATGAGGATGAAGGGGCCTTGGGTTTTGTAGCCTTTTTCCTTTAAAGGGTTTTTTTCCTGTGATTTTAACTTTTAGATTTTGGAGGATTGAAGGGGCCAAAAAGTTTGTAGCCTTTTCCCTTTAAATTTGGTTTTTTTTTAATCTACCATAGTATGAGGTTTAAAAAACCTGGGACCTCTGGGTTCAGTAGCCTGTTCCATTGGGTTTTTTTTCCTGTGATTATTTTATAATATGAGGTTTGGAACCGGGCCCCTCTAGTTCAGTAGTGTTCCTTTTGGGTTTTTTTCCGTAATCAAAAATATGTATGAGGTTTTAAAAACCGGGATTTTTTAGATCGTGGGCCTTTTTTTCCATTGGGTGTTTTTTTGTAAAATTTCACTAAAAGATTTTGGGATTGCCCCCGGGCCTCTAAAAATTCGTAGTTGATCCATTATTTTTTTTTTCCGTGTTATCCCATTTTTAATTTTTGGGGGATTAAAAACCCCGGGGCATCTAGATCTGTGGTTTTCCCTTTGGGGGTTTTTCCGGGTGATTTTAACTTATTTTAGAAGGAATTTAAAAACCCCCGGGCATCTAAAATTCTTTGCTGTTCCATTGGGTTTGGGTTTTCCTGTGATCTTTTTTCCTATATATATGGGGGATTAAACCCCTGGACTCTAGATCTGAAAGCCTTTTTCCTTTTAGGTTGTTTTCCTGTGATCTTACTAAAATTTTGAGGATTAAACCCCGGGGGAAACCTTTGGGTTGGGTAGCTTTTCCTTTAGGTTGTTTCCTGTGATTACCCTATGGTTTATGAGGATTGAAACCGGGCCCTCAAAATGTAGCCGGGTTCCATTAGGTTGTTTCTGTATTTAACTATAGATATGGGGAAATTAAACCCCGGGGGGGCCCTCTGTTCTTTTCCCTGTTCCTTTAAAGGTTTTTTTCCTGTGATTTTAACATGTATGGGGATTAAAAATTTGGACCTAGGATCTTTTGCCTTTTTTCCTTTAGGTTTTTTTCCTGGGGATCTAACTATAAAATTTTGGGGGAAAATTGGGAACCCCCCCCCCTGGGCCCCAACCCCCTAGATCTGTCCCCCCCCCCCGGTTTTTCCCCATTAGGTTTTTTTTCCCTGGGGATTTTACATATGTATGAGGTTTGGGAACCCCGGGGGACTTTAAAGTCTGTACCCTTTTTCCCATTAGGTTTTTTTCCCGGGTGATCTAATTTATTATGGGGATTAAACCCGGGGGTTTTGATCGGAAGCCTTTTTCCTTTTAAGGTTTTTTTTTTCCTTTTAAATCTTTTAATTTTTGAGGTTTTAAACCCCTGGGACCCTGGGAATCGTACCCCTTTTCCATTGGGTTTGGTTTTTCCCTTTGTGATCTAACTTTTGTATGAGGGAAAAATTCGGGGACCTCAAAGATCAGTACCCTTTTCCCATTGGGGTTGGTTTTCCTGTGTTTACACTATGAAAATTAAAGGATTGAACTGGGACTTTAACCCGTACCCTTTTCCCATTAAAGGTTTTTTTCCGTAATTTACATTGATTTTTGAGGATTAAAAACCCGGGGCCCTCTAAAATTGTAGCCTTTTTATTAGGTTTTTTTCCTTTGATTTTAACTATAGTTTTGGGAGGATAAACCCGGGGGGCCCTCTAGATCGTAGCCTGCCCATTAGGTTGTTTCCGGGTGTTTTTCCCTATAGTATGAGGTTTTGAACTGGGGGCCCTCTAGATCAGAGCCGGGTTTCCATTAGGATTTTTCCCGGGAAAATTTTATTACTTTTTGTTTTTGAGGTTTTTGCCCCGGGGGAAACCTCTTTTCCCAGTACCCTGTTCCTTTAGGTTTTTTCCCCCTTTTAATCTTTCCCTTTTAGATATGGGATTGAAACCGGGGAACCTTTTGATCGTGGGGCCTTTTCCCATTAGGTTGTTTTTGTAATCATACATTTTAATATGAGGTTGAATCGGGCCCCTTAGATCAGTAGCCTGTTCCATTAGGTTTTTTTTCCGGTGTTTCTTTACTATAGAAAATGAGGTTTGGACTCGGGACCTCTAGTCATTAGTTTTCCCCTTTTAGGTTGTTTCCTGTGTTTTACACTTTTGATATGAGGAATTAAAACCCCCGGGATAACCCCCCCCAAAAAAAAAAAAAAAAACCCTTTTTTTTTTTAGTCTTTTAGCCTTTTTCCATTAGGTTTTTTCCTGTGATCTTATTTATATATGAAAATTGAACCGGAACTCTAGATCGTAGCTGTTTTTTTGGGGTTTTTTCCCCCGTAATCTACCCATATTATGAGGTTTTGAACTGGGACCTTGGGCCCAGTACCCTTTTCCCTTTGGTTTTTTTCCTTTTGATTTTAACTTGTTATGAGGATTGAACTGGGGGCCCTCTGTTTCATTTGGTTCCTTTAAAAGGTTTTTTCCCCC
>JBCFYV010000197.1:0-55000 GCA_039000515.1 Timema cristinae | reverse complement strand
ACACTATTTTTGAGGATTAACCCTGGAAAATTTTGTCTGTACCCTGTTCCATTGGGTTTGGGTTTTCCTTTGTTTCTTCCCCTTTTGTTTGGGATTAAAACCTGGGACCTCTAGATCTTTACCCTGTTCCTTTTGGGTTTTTTTCCTTTGTAAATTCTATACTATAGATTTGAGGAAAAATCGGGACCTCTGTCGTAGCCTTTTCCCCAATTGGGTCTTTTTTCCTGTGATCTCCCTATGGGATATGGGGGGGGGGGTTTTTCTGGGGCCTTTTAAAAATCAGTCCCTTTTCCCTTTAAAGTTTTTTCCCCGTAATTCTACATATAAAATAATGAAAGGAAAAGGGAACTCGGATTTTTGATCATTTCCCTTTTTTATTAGGTTTTTTCCCTGTGATTACACTTTTAGTTATGGGGATTAAAATGGGGGCCCTCTAGATCGTACCCTTTTCCCCTTTTAGGTTGTTTCCTGTGTTCTATACTATGGGTTGAGGTTGGAATCGGGCCCTTTAAAGCATTTAAACCCTTTTCCCAATTAGGCTTTTTCCCCTGTGATCTACACTTTTGATAGGGGGTTTGGGAATGGGGAAACCTCTAGATCGGGTCCCTTTTCCCTTTTAATTTGGGTTGAAAAATTACACTATAGTTTTTGGGTTTGGGAAACTCGGGCCCCTTTTGATTTGTGGGCCTGTTCCTTTAGGTTGTTTCCGGTGATCTATACTATATTTTTTGGGGATGGGAAAACTGGGGGGCCCTCTAGATAGTGGGCCTTTTTCCTTTAAAGGTTTTTTTCCTGTGTTTCTTTTAACTTTAGATTTTTAAGGTTTAAAACTCGGGCCTCTAGATCTTTTGGCCTTTTCCCTTGGGGGTTTTCCTGTGATATCCCAATATTTTTTATGGGTTTGGGAATCGGGGACCTTAGTCAGTGGGGCCTTTTCCCTTTAGGTTTTTTCCTGGGGATCTTCCCACTTGATATATGGATTAAAACCCCGGGGAACTTTAGTTTCTTTTGGGGCCTGTTCCATTAGGTTTTTTTTCCCTGTGATCTTTAATATTATATGAGGTTTGGGAAACCTGGCCTCTGATCGTCCCTGTTCCATTGGGTTTTGTTTTTTGGAAAATTAAACCCATGTTGAGGATTAAAACCGGGGGAACCCTTTCTGTTTCAGTAGCCTTTTCCCATTGGGGTTGTTTCCTGTGTTTTTACTATAGATATGGGTTTTGCCTGGGGGACCTTAGGTTTGGTTGCCTTTTTCCATTAAGTTGCCCCCCCCTAACCCCCCCCCTAACCCCCCCCCCCCTTTTTGGAAATGGGAAATTAAAAATGGGGGACCTTAGATCAGTACCCTTTGTTCCTTTAAGGCGGGTTTTGTGATTTAACTTTTTGGTTATGAGGTTTGAACTGGGGGCCCTTAGATCAGTAGCCTTTTCCCAAATTGGGCTTTTTCCCTTTTGATTTTTAAAACTTTTATATGGGATTAAAACCCGGGGGGACATTTTAGCCCTTTTTGCCTTTTTCCATTAGGTCGTTTCCTTTTTGATTACAGGGCAGTCCCGGGGGTTAAAACCCTGGCACCCTAGATCTGTACCCTGTTCCATTTAGGTTTTTTTCCTTTTTTTTCTACACTTTGTTTGAGGATTAAACCTGGAATCTAGATTTTTGCCTGTTCCTTAAGGGTTTGTTTTCCTGTAAATTATACTATTTTATTTGAGGATTAAAAACCCTGGACATTTTGGGATCTGTGGGCCTGTTCCTTTAGGTTGTTTTCCGTGTCTACATTTATAGAAAATGAGGATTGAATCGGGCCCTCTAGTTCAGTACCCTTTTCCCCATTGGGTCTTTACCTGTGATTTTTTACTATATAATGGGGCAAACCCGGGAAATCTGGGATCTTTTGGGGCCTTTTTCCATTAGGTCTTTTTCCTGTGATCTATACTATTTATATGGGGTTGGGAACCCCGGGGGACATTAGATCTGGGGGCCTTTTTCCATTGGGTCGTTTCCTTTTGGATCTAAAACTATTTTTATTGAGGATCAAACCGGGGGAAATTTTAGATTTTGTGCCTGTTCCATTAGGTCTTTTCCCTGGACTTATACTATTTATGGGGATTAAACCCCAGGGAAATTTTGATTGTAGCCGGGCCCCTTTTAGGTTTTTTCCTGTGTCTTTTATAATTAGGTTTAAAAACTGGGGGGGACCTCAAAGATCGTGGGCCTTTTCCCAAATTTTTAGGTTTTTTTCCTGTGATCTACACTAAGATATGGGGGAAATTGGGAACTGGGGAAACCTTTCTAGTTCATTTTCCCTTTTCCCATAAGGGTTTTGTTTTCCTGTGATCTATACTTTTAGATAGGAGGTTAAATTTGGGAACCCTTTTGGCCCCCCAGAAACCCCCTTTTCCTTTAGGTTTTTTTCCCTTGGATCCACTTTAATTTTGGGGGTTTGGGAACCTGGGGACCTATGGATCTGTACCCTTTTTCCATTAGGTTGTTTCCTGTAAATCACCTATAAAATTTTGAGGATTGAATTGGGGGGGACCTCTAAAATAAAATTTGCCTTTTCCTTTAAGGTTTTTTTTCCTGTGACTATACTATGATATGAGGTTTTAAAACTCGGGCCTCTAAAAACAGAAAGCTTTTTCCATTAGGGGGTTTTCCCTTGTGATCTACACTATAGAAAAGGGGAAAATTTGAACCGGGGGACCTTTTGGAAATCTTTTGGGCCTTTTTTCCAAATTTGGGTTGTTTCCTGTGATTTCCCACTTTAGATATGGGATTAAAATTTGGGGGGCCTCTAGACCCTTTTAAGGCCTTTTCCCAATTGGGGTTTTTTCCTGTGATCTCCCATTATGGGATATGAGGTTTAAAACTGGGGGGACCTCTAGATGGTAGCCTTTTCCCTTAGGTCTTTTTCCTTTTTGATTTTTACTATGGGTTTTTGGGGGATTGAAACCCCTGGCATTGATCTGTGGGCTTGTTTTTTGGGTTTTTTTCCCCGTGTTCTACACTTTAGATATGGGATTGAATGGGGCCCTCTAGTTTCTTGGGCCTTTTTTCATTGGGTTTCTTTTCCTTGTGTTAAATTATAAAAGATTTTTGGGGAAATTAAAACCGGGGGGGACATTTTGATCTGTACCCTGTTCCATTGGTTGTTTCCGGGAAATTAAATACTATGATTTGAGGATTGAACTCTTTAAACCTTTTTGGGATCAGTGGGCCTGTTCCATTAGGTTTTTTTCCTGTGATTCAAAATATAAAAAATATGGGTTTGGGAAAAAGGGCCCTTTTAGATCTTTTAGTTTTCCCATTAGGTTGTTTCCTTTTGATTTTCAAAATAGATATGAGGATTAAAACGGGGGGACCTCTAGTTTCAGAAAGCCTTTTCCCTTAGGTCTTTTCCCTGTGATTTTTACTATAGTTTTGAGGATTGAACCTGGACATTAGATCTGTAGCCGTTCCTTTAGGTTTTTTTTCCTGTGATTTTCACTAAAAAATATGAGGTTTAAAAACTGGGGGGCCCTCTGATCAGTGGGCCTTTTCCTTTAAAGGTTTCTTTTTCCTGTAAATCTTATTTATTATATTGGGGATCAAAACCCCGGGAATCTAGATCTGTAGCCTTTTTAAAATTAGGTTTTTCCTTTTGGTTTAACTATATTTTTGGGGAGGATTAAACCCCTGGACATCTAGATCTGTAGCCTGTTCATTAGGTTTTTTTTCCTTTTGATCAATACTATATATATGAGGATTAAAACCCTGGATTTTTCTAGATCTGTGGCCTTTTTTCCAATTGGGTTTTTTTCCCGGGGGAAATTTTTTTTTTTTTTCCCCCAAGATATGAGGATTAAAACTGGGGGCCCTCTGTTCAGTACCCTTTTCCATTAGGTTTTTTTCCCGGAAAAAACCTATGGGAATGGGACCCAAAACCCGGGGACATCTAGATTTTTACCCTGTTCCAATTGGTTGTTTTCCTGTGATCTACATATGTTTGAGGTTTGAATTTCGGGACCTTGGGATCGAAAGCCTGTTCCTTTAGGTTTTTTTCCGTGATTACCTATCGATATGAGGATTAAACCCCGGGACTCTAGATCAGTGCCTGTTCCATTAGGTCGTTTCCTGTGACTTTTTATAATATATGGGTTTTAAACCCGGGGGACATTAGGTCTTTTAGCTTTTCCCATTAGGTCTTTTTCCCTTGGAAAAACATTAAAATGTTTACCCCCTCCGCATAAAGGGCCCCGTATTTTTTCCCCCCCAAAATTTCCCCCCCCCCATATTTTTTTGTACAAATTTTTCTGGAAGGGCAATTTTTCAAACCCCTTCCGTATTTTTAAAGGTTAATGAAAGTAAAAAATTCCCCCTTTTTTAAAAACTCATTTCAAAAAACTATTAACTTTTAACCTGAAAACAATTCAATTTTTATTAAACTTAGTTAAGTACGGTTACCCTTTGCCCCACACATACACATACACATACACACAACATTTTCCTTTCCCAAAGTTCAGGTTTGGTCTTTTTTGATGGCGGTAAGGAAACCCCAAACCTCCCTACACCCGGGTTTGAAAGAAAAGGGGGGGAGAGAAAACACTCAATCCCCCCTGCCCCCTCACCTCTGGGGAAGAACCATGACTCGTCACCTGTCCGTATGCGGAACTAAAAAATTTTAAAGTCTCCCTCTCAGGAACCCAAGGTGCCCCAAAAACCACCCATCCACTCCCCCCCAACCCTCCCTTCCCCAACTTCTCCCTTTATCCCCCCCCACCCCCCCACCCCTTTTCAACATCTAAAGGGGCCCCCCAAATTATTATAAAAAGGGAGTGTCGCAGAAAGCCGCCCAAAAAAATATTTAAAATTTCCCCCCTTTTCACCCTCAAATTCTCTGCCCATGTTTCCCCCCCCTTTCTTTCCCCCAAACATCCCCCCCCCCTCGTGTTGAAAAAAGGGGCCGCATTCTTCCCTTTATGTTCCCTTTGGGTGTTAAATTATTTAATTAGAATAAATATGTTACAGTGGGAAAACAAAAATTTTTAAACCGGTTTGTTTTTTTGTGGGGAAAAATTTTGTTCCTCATACTTTTGAAGGGACGAAAAAAATTTTGGGTTTTTTAAAATTTATTGTGGAAAAAATTTGGGTCCAAAATTCTTTTAGGGGAAGGGGTTACAAAATTTTTTAAAATATATTCCCCCAAATCATTTTGGGGATAAAGGGTTGGAAAGATTCCTTTGGGTTTCAGGACTTGTAGTGCAAATGGGAAAATCAAAAATCTTTTTCGGGGTTTAATGCCTGAAAAACCCCAAAATTTGGGAATTTAAGCCCTTGGACGAAAGTGAGGGATAAAAAGAAGGGGACCTGAAAATAGGGGTTTTTTAATGGGGGGGTGGACGGGGATAGAAATAGCTAAAGATGGGGATGGGGAAGGGGGCGAAGATTGATGAAAATTTTTGGGAAAAACTGGTCTTTAAACTTTTAAAAACCCACAACCAAAAAGGGGAATTTTTTTAAATTTTAAATTCCCCTTACAGCGGGAAAAAATTAAAAAAATTAACCCCTACTACAAAATAAAATAGTCCCCAAAAAATTAAAAATTTTTTAAATTTTTTTTGGGTTGTGTAATATTTTATTTTGGTATTTCTTTTTTTCCCTTTTAAATGATTTTTCGTTAAAAAATAAAAACCTCATGGGAATTTTTTAAACCCAAAAGAAAAATTAAATTGAAATTATTTGTTTGCAATAGCTCCCCCCATTTTTTTTTACGGTACTTACATTAACCCCCCTAAAATTTTAATCATTTTGTTTTGTTGCGCAGTTTAATTAATGAAAAACATAAAAAACGTTTTCAGGACCATTTGTTACGAACACGACAAAATAGGTATGGGAATGAAAAAATTTTTTTTGTCTGTTTTGGTCATATTTTGGGAATCAGTCCTTTTCTTAACCCAAAAAGGGAAAGAAGATTGGACGTTACGGGTAAAAGTTTGTAAAACTAACCTATTTTCTGGCTCTAACAAAGTTTTTAAAGCGACGACTGACTAAACCCGGCCCATTTTATAAAAACCCGCCCCAGCGAACTTGGGCGAAAAATAACTTAAACCTATAGGGGGAAATTAAGACCCCGAAAAACTATTGATACGGGAAAAGGCCAAAAAAGTGGTCCAGGTAAGCCCTTGTTGTCTTCAAGGGTTGGGAAAAGGGGTTAAGGTGGAGGTTTAAAAAAGGGGTTTAAAGAAAAAAAGGGAAAACGGTTTTTTTACCTTAACATTGAAAAATTTCTAACAAACCCACCAAAAACAAAAGGGGTGAGTTTTTAAAAAACAACAAACCCAAAAAGCAAAAGTTATTTTCAAATAATGTTTTACGGGTTTGTTTTTTGAATAAAGGGTTTTCATAATTTGAAAACTGGGGTGTGAGGGTCCCGTGTTTTGGGCCGGAAAATGACAACTGTTTTTTCCCACCCCTTAAAGGGTACACCTTTTATTTTCCCGGGGAAAACCCCCTGATTTGGGGATATTGTTTTCCCTTTATCAAGTCAAACCTTTTCCTCTTGTAATTTGGGAACCTTGTTTTTGCCATTTTTGTCGCTATTGGGGGAGTTGGAAAAACTGCCATATTAAACCCTGAACCGTTTGGGTGGGGTAGCTCTTTACAATCTCCTCAGGGGGCGGTGAAAGCATAACCCACTATAAAATGTTCTGGTTCAAGGGATAAAGGGTCATTCCTCTAAAAGAAGATCACAGAGAAGACTAGATTTTTGGGGCAAAAGCTTAAATTTTGAATAAAGAGTGGGGAAAGTTTTTTAAAAAGGTAAGTGTCTGATTACCCCACCATTTGGGTTTTATTTGAGTTTTTGATACTTGATATCACCCTTTTCCCATGGCCCCACCAAAATTTTGGATTTTAAGGTGGATTGAAATGCAAAGTTATACCTTGAACAAAAAGTTTTTTCGGGTTACCAACTTTTGTTTTCCGGTAGGGGACCTAAAAGGGGCCTCTGAAAGTGCTGTAAAAGGGCACTTGGTGCCTACAAATTTTGTCCCAAACAATCACTAAAAATTTGTCTAAACCCAAATACCCCAAAGGGAAATAAGCCAAAAGAATTTGAAAAACCGACAAAGGCCCTTTGTGCTTAGGTCTTATAGCACCTAAAGGGGTGCATTGCCTTAGTTTTCAAGCAAAACAAACAAACAAAAAATAAACCTTGAGAAACCTTAAAAATTCCTCAACTCAAATTATTTTAAATCTGGAAAGGATCCTCTATATTAATCTGTTGATCTTGACTTGTGTAAAAACATGAAATTTGAGCAAAACCTTGCCACGTTTGTCCTAGCTCTGGTGGAAGTATTTCATCCCAATCAAGTCTTAGGGTCCACAAAGTTTGCATGAACGCCTTAGCCCAGAACACCACGGGAGATAACCACCCACAGGATAAAAATATCCTAGAAAATATTTGAGAGAGCTTCGTTACTTTAACCTCAGAGGAATTTTAATGATAAGAGAATTAATCTGATGCGGGGTCCCATTCCAGCCATAATTTCTGAATTACTTGATCTCCATCGTCTTCAAACATGAGGGGACCTTCACGGTTATTTTTTTGGTATCACCTTTAATACTTCAGGGTGGTTGCTAGACAATTTCTTAAGTTGAAAGCCTCCTAGGCTCAGCAACTCAATCAATTCGGTTTATAAACTGAAAGTAGATTCCACTGAATCAGCACCAGTAACTATGTCATAAACAAAAATGTCCCTGCAAAGGACCTGGTAGCATGAGGGTAACGAAGTTCTTCATCAGAAGCGAGTTGACGCAGGGATCGCATCGCTAAGTAAGGATATGAAGATACAACATTAGTCACAGTATTCAAATGCTATTCTTGAATCTGTTGATCAGGGGATTCGTGCTACAGTATTACCTGGTAATTTTGATCATACTGGAGTGACAAGTATTTGTCGATACATCTTGCATATATCAGTGGTGAGAACAAGGGGATGATAGAAAATTCATAACAATTTCCACAATTCCCCTTTGCAGTTTGGGACCTTTAATAATGTATCATTCAGTTACTGACCAGATGATTTTTCTACAGAAGCATCAAATACCATTCCCCAGTTTGGTGGATAAACTAAATTCCTTGGATACACAAATGATGTGGGATTTAGTATTTAAATGTCCTGGAGCATTGACGGTTCAATACGCTGCATGTGACTTGAGTTCGTCATATTCCTTTAGAAAGTTCACATACTGCTCCTTCAGTTGTGGGTGACGAGCTAGGTGGCGTTTCCAGTTGAGTGAGTCCCTTGATTGCTTGTTGACGTGACTCTCCAAACTCTGTTGTGCATTCTTGAAAAGTAGCCGAGCAATGTATCTACCCTCATTGTCATGAATGTGTGTTGTCACATAGTGTCCCTTACATATAGCTTCGTTAGGATCAATGTGTTTAGTCACAGGTAACTATTCCACCCCCCAGAAGCGTGCAAACACTGTCAAGCGATGGTTCAGTAGCAACAAAGAAAGATGAGACATTAGAAGTGATAAGTGTTTGAGGTCCTATTCTAACAATTGTGATCCAGCCCAAGATGCTATGCAATCCTGAGGGCAATTAGATGAAGTTGAATACCGCTCACCATCGAAGATCTCGAGGTACACAATCTGCACCTAAGAAAATGTCAATAGGCCCTGGTACATGAAAATGAAGTTCAGCCAGCTTAAGATGAGCAAACTTCCTAACCATATCCTTAGAGAGCATGGTTGATCTCATTCCCGATGTGATTTTACTTTGAATAATGGCCTCGGTGATCAATTGAGGGCCATAAACACCACACAGTTTTTAAACTCTATATCACAACCCCCTTGTTTGCTTGCACAGTTGACTGACAGATCACTCTAATCGGAGTTTTAAAATTGCGACGTGCAGAGACAGCTGCTGAGCACATTCTTTGTTAATACATGATGATTGTGATGCATAATCTATCAACACTCTAACCTTCTGATAAGCACTTTGCCCCTCCTTAGCATGCACAAAAAACGGTACCCAATGGACTGTAATAGGGCTCAAGAACTGGTAGTAAGTGAGTTGATGTGTTCACCTCGTGTAGCAGTGCCTTCATGGCCTGGTGAATGATCCTGATGGTTAGCACCACCTTGCATAGACTTACTGTCTCTATGGGTATGATCATGTGAGAGCTGGTAAAACATTGGTTTGAGCTAGATGATTATTGGCAGCAAGTGTTTGTGGTGCCTTAACTACTTGACCCTATGTGCAACAAGTGTGTGATTTTGATTGCAGTGTGGACACTTGAACTTTGAGGAGCACTCCCTTAATTGGTACGAGCACTTCAAACAATTAAAACACAAATTATTTGAACTTTACCCAATCCCGGCGTTGTATCGGTGTCTTTCTCGTGAACACTGGACACTTATAAATAATGTGGTTGGCATAACACACAGTGCAATGACCTTGATTTGAGTCGATATAAAATTATCTTCTCACTCCAAATGGTAACTTCAGTCTTCTTTCCATCCTCCTGTTAGTTGTTATATGTCTAGTAACCACGCTGGTTGGCAGTGCTAGCATTGCTTTTTAGATGACAGTAACCTTTCATTTATTTCCAAGAAAATTCCAAAAGTTGATCAAAACTTGGTAGTTTTGTGATGAGCTAATGGCATTAGCTCACACAAGTAAATGGCTTTGTTACCGTTCAAGTATAACAACGGGTCATGAACTATGCTGTAGTTTGAATTTCCATGGCCGACAAGAGGCAATGATTGTATTCTGAGATCATCACTAATGAGCTTCAGCTAATTGGCCGCTAAAACCACAACAAAAAAACTGAAAATAAACAAGTAATGTTGGAACTTCTTATGTTTTCTATTATCCCTTTCTTTCTCGGATCGTTACACATGTGCCTATACCCCCTTTGGTGTCCCACCCCTTTGAGTGCTGTGATGCTGAGAGTGATTAGATGAACTCACCCTCCCCCCTCTCCTTTTCGATTTTGTCCTGGTAAGAGAGTTTCTGTAATATGTTGAACGAGCTAATTTTGGAACACAGGACGTTTTACTATATATGACTGGCTGGTTGGCTAATAGTTGTTTCTCTACATCCATACCAGAGCTGACCAACAAAAGCTGAGTCTGGTGCTATGGCGTCCAACGGAGTTGAAACTTGGTTTTGCTGGAGCTACAGATGGTTGCCAAAATCTATTATTCAGTTGCGGGTGCACTTCAAGCACTCTAACAATCCTACCATCAGGATTAGGATGGTGGAATCCCTGCAAGGAATATATGTCAAGTTACAGCCGGCTATGGGTTGATTCTAGTGTAGTCTAGTTGTCGAGCCATAGTCATTGTTTGGTTTGCCTTAGTGTAATTTTAGACAACAGAAACCTAATGAACTATCTAATAATATGCTTAGGTATTTTCCTTTGTCTTTATTTAATAAACTGCTAAAACCATTGTATTTCATGCTATGTATTTATGCATCCCTCTTTTATGACTGTAAAGTAGGGTGCAGTTTGGCAGCAGTTGTGCGCAAGCTCAAACATCAGCCGTGTCTCTCTATCTAACTTGTTCAGTGTCAAGTTTAGTAAGATAAAACTCCACTCACAAACTGGAAACTTTAACACGTTTTATTGCACCCAAGTTTTCCTTAAATGTGCCCACTGTTAAGTTCTGTGTAACCTTGAGGTTAAACCCCGGAACTGCATTATCTTATCTAAATGTGTGGTAGCTATGGACCTAACATTTTGGTAAGGTTTTTTAAGTCACCCTGGCTAGTAGCTAGTTCTCATCTGACACCGGTAATGACTTTAATAAAATTAGGGTCTCACCAGACAATGTTGTCAAAAGATATTGAAACCTCTCCACTGATGTTAAGGTTTTGTTGGTACTATAAATGAGAGAGACGTACAAGTCATTAAATATGGTCCAGTCAGTGTTTATTCCAATAAAATGTGGTCAGATGCAATTTAGGCAATTTTTCTGACAATACCTTTACTGGAAGACCATTTTCGTTTCTTAACGTGGATGAAGATTAAGTAGTCCATGCATGAATCTCCTTGACCTGGTAGTAGGTCATGTCAAAGTATTCAATCAGTTTGTCATATGCTTTAACATCATCCCTTTTTGATTTGATTGCCACGACTCCTAACTCAATGTGAGTTTCTTCAGAATACCCCCATATATGTTTCAAATCTGAAACACTGTGCCTTAAATAGCTCTAGTTTGGTAATGTAATTTTGAACTTGTTCTGACAGCTTGAAAATTCTATTAATCCATCCCGTTATCAAATTCAACCTAGCTTCGAGCTGTGCATTAGACATGATGGTAGAAACTTAAAACAAAATTAATGTAAACAAAGGAAACAAATACTAACCTAAACAAACAGTCAAAATATGGCCATCGATTACATCCCGACTCTCGAACAATATCGAACTGACAAAAAACACTCGATCACTATACGACTATCGATTACATACGTTGCACAATCGATATGGCTAACGACTGTTCGGTAACTCTCAAATAATTATGTCGAAATGATGAAGTCACTGATTCAACTGATCCCGCATGGCCGAAAATATGACGTGAACAAAAGACACAAGAAATAAACCAAACAAACAAATAAGTTGCTCTATCCACCCTAACACAAAGAAACACCAAGGAACACTGGAACACGTATCCCTGCCTGGATAGACCCAAATATGTAAACGTAATTCACAATGAATGATAAACAAAAGAACCTCCTCAGGACCAGTGTTACGAACACGGACAAAATGGACTGTATGGGATAGAAATGGTAATGGGTAGAGGCAACTCACCTACACTTTATTTGTCTGATTGGTCGTGTCTTGGGTCAGTCCCTTCAACAACACACACAAGAATATAAGAGCCTGGACCGCTTCCGGGTAAAATTTCACGGAATTAACTCACTTCTGGCTCTAACGAGTCTCAGCGCACGACTGAATAAACCGGCAGTGATAAAAACCACGCCAGCGACACTTGGGGAGAAAAAACTTGACACATGGTGGGAAATCTTAGCCCGCCATTTATAGATCACAATAGGCCTAAGTGGTTCAGGTAGGTCCTTGTTGCCTCCAAAGTGAAGAAGGGTTAAAGAAGGTGGGAAGAGTCAAGAAAAGGCTTAGGAAATAACAGAGACAGTCTTAACCTCAGCAGTAGAAATATATATTAACATACATTATGATACGAAATTTAAAACAACTCAATGAAATAGTAAAATTCAAGTCTCAATCTTGAAACTAAACTAATGAACACTGAAATAAATCTTTGAAATATACTCTCTATGGTCAAAATGTAACATTTACTCGTCAGGAATAGCTGGCTTATGGCCGTCTACACTCAACATACCTGCTTGTCGGACTCGCAATTACGCAATCGCAAACACACTTGTAATTACGCTTCTCTTAAATACAAAATAGACTGTCTATAATGAAAAGTCGTAAGACGTAATTTCAACCAATAGGAACAAACGCAAACATGACTATAAAAGTCAAATTTATATAAATGTTTTCAAATAAGAAATTTAAAAAATATTTAAATGGTTAAATATATTATGATTTTAATTGAAATTCCTGTATTCTGAAGTATACATTTACAAGAGCTGTTGTCATAGACCAAATAACTTCATATTATTTTATTTTAGTAGTCTATCCATATTGTTTTTTATTGGCTGAACGTAAGCCAACGCAACTACATAAACGCAAGAGATGGACAATGTTCATCTCCTCCCGAAAAGCGGGTCCGACAGTTCCGACATAACGATTGTGTTTGCGTTTACTATTGTAGACAAATAAAATTACGTTTTTGCATATTGCGAGTCCGACAAGCGGGTGCGTTGGTTGTTGTAGACGGGCCATTCCCATTAATGGTCACCTTCAGTGGTAGTAAGACGGAATCTCAACTTTCAGAACGGAAGTGACGTCATAGCTCTCCCTCACCCCTTTCCCTCCTCCCTCGTGGTTGTCTCGCGTGTTCCAGGGATTCCCCCCTCCCCCCCCTGATGATCCAGAGGGACATTGGGAGGGTGGGGGTGTAGGAGATGTGTGGGGATGATTCGTCGGAGGAGACGGTGGTCGCGGGGGGGACGGGTTGTATGATTGGTTCAGGAAGACCTCCTCCCCCCCCCTCACCCCTTTACCTCCCGTCTCGCGTGTTCCCCGCGGCGTAGTTCGCGGGTGCGTAGAGACGGGAGAAATGTCTCTCTCCTCTTTCTATCTCTCTCTCTTTCTCTCCTCCCCTCTTTCCATCTCTCTCTCTTTCCTTCGAACAGTTTTTTAGACTATGCTGAAAAAAATGCATATCTAAATGATCTTTTCTATCTCCGTCTCTCCTTCTCTTCCCCTCCCTCTTTCTATCTCTCTGTCTCTCCTCTCTCTCAGAGTAGGGGATGACGGGTATATCCCTCCTTCAAACGAAAGCCCGGAAAAAAACATAATAAAATGAATTTTCGCTCCGAATGAAACATCTAAAAAAAAAAAATTTTTTTAAATTTTTTTAAAAAAAAAAAAATTTAAATTTTTTTTTAAAAAACCCTTTTTTTTTAAAAAAAAACCCCTTTTTTAAAAAAAAATTTTTTTTTTTTTTAAAAAGAAAAATTTTTTTTTTTTTTAAAAAAAAACCCTTTTAAAAAGGAAGGGGGCCCCTTTTTTCCCCCTTTTTTTTTTTTTGGGTTTTTTAAGGGGGGGTTTTTTTTCCCTTTTTTCCCTTTTTTGGGCCAAAAAATTTTTTTTGAAGGGGGGGGTTTTCCCCCCCGGGGAAAAAAAATTTAAAAAAAGGGGGAAAAAACCCCCCCAAACCCCCCCCCCCCTTTTTTTTTTGGGGGCCCCCCCCCTTTTTTTAAAAAAGGGGGGGGGGTTTTTTTGGGGGGAAAAACCCCCGGGGGGGGGGGGGGGGGGGGTTTTTTAAAAGTCCCTACTTTTCCCCCCCCCAAAAATTTTCCCCCCTTTTTTGGGGGGGGGTTTTCCCCCCCCGGGGGGGGGTTTTTTCCCCCTTTTTTTTTTTCCCCCCCCCCCCCAAAAATTTTTTTTTTTAAAAAAAAAATTTTTTTTTTTGCCCCCCTTTTTTAAAAACCTTTTCCCCTTTTCGGGGGGGTTTTGGGGGCCCCCCCTTTCCTTTTGGGGAAAAAAAAAAAAAAAAAACCCCCCCTTTTAAAAAATTTGGGAATTTTTATTTTTTAAAAGGAAAAAAAAAATTTTTTTTTTTTTTTGGAGAACCCCCAAAATTTTTTTTTTCCCCAAAAATTTAAATTTTTTCCCTAAAGGGCCCCCCCCAAAAAAAAAACCCCTTTCTTTTTTCCCCAAAAAAAAAATTTTTTTTTAAAAAAAATTTTTTTTAAAAGCCCCCCTTTTTAAAAAAACCCCCGGGTTTCCCCCTTTTAAAATAAATTCGCCCCAAAAATTTTTAAAAACCCCAAAAAACCCCAAAAGAAAAAAAATTTTTTTTAAATTTTTTTTTCCCAAAAAAAAATTTTTTGGGGTTAAAATTCCAAAACCCCTTTTTCCCCCGGGGGGGGGGGGGAAAATTTTTCCCCCCGAAAAGGGCCCCGGGGGAAAAAAATTTTAATTTTTTTTTAAAAAAAAAAAAAAAACCCCCCCTTTTTTTAAAAAAAAACCCCCTTAAAAATTTTTAAAAAAAAAATTTTTAAAAAAAAAATTTTTTAAAAAAAAGGGGAAAAATTTTCCAAAAAAAACCCCCCCAAAACCCTTAGGGTTTTAAAACCCAAAACCCGGTTTTTTTTTCCCCCCGGGGGGAAAAGGGCCGGTTTTCCCTTTCCCCTTTTTTAAAAAAAAAGGGGGGTTTTTTCCCAACCCCAAAAAAAAAAAAGGGGGGGGGGGCCCCCCCTTTTAAAACCCGGGGGGGGTTTTCCTTTTGGGGGGGGGGGGGTTTTCCCCCCCGGGTTTCCCCCGGGGGTTTCCCTTTTTAAAGTGGGGGGGGTTTTTTTCCGGGGGGTTTGGGGCCCCCCAAAACCGCCCCGGTTTTTTCCCCCGGGCTTTTTTAAAAAGGGGGGGGGTTTTTATTTTTTGGGGGGGGATTTTTTGGGGGTTTTTCCCCCCTTTTAAATTTTGGGGTTTTGGAAAAGGGGGGGGTTTTCCCCCCCAAAAAAAAAAATTTTTTTTTTTTAAAAAAATTTTTTAAAAAGGAAAAAATTTGGGGAACAAAAAATTTTTTAAAAATTTTTTTTGGGGGGGAATTTTTTGGGAAATTTTTTTTCCCCCCCCAAAAATTTCCAACCTTTTTAAAAATTTTTTTAAAACCTTTTTAAAAAAAAAAGGGGGAAAAAAAAAATTTTAAAAAATGATTTTAATGGGGGAAAAACAAGGGGAAAAAACCTTTTTTTCCAAAAAAAAAAACCCCCCCAAAAAAAATTTTTAAAAAAAAATTTTTTTTTTCCCCCCCCCAAAAAAAATTTTTTTATGGGAAAAGGTTTTTTAGGTAAAAGGGAATGCTTTTGGGGCCCCCCAAAAAAATTTTTTTTCCCCCCCCCCCCTTTTTAAAACAAAAAAAATTTAAACCCCAAAAACCCCTTTTTAAAAACTTTTTTGGGGGGGTTTCCCCCCCCAAAAAAAAAGGGGAAAAATTTTTTAAAAAACCCCCCCTTTTAAAAGGGAAATTTCCCAAAAAAAAAAAATTTTTTTAAAAACCCAAATCCCCCCAAAAAAAAACCAAAAAAAACCCCCCCCCCAAAATTTGCCCGAAAAAAAACCCCAAAAAATTTTTTAAAAAACCCCCCAAAAAAAAACCCTTCCTGAAAAAATTAAAAAAATTTTTAAAACCCCCAAAAACCCCCCCCCCCTTTTCCCTTTAAAAAAACAAAAAAAAAGGGGCCAAAAAAAAAATTTTTTTTTTTTTTGGGAAAACCCAAAAGGAAAATTTTTAAGGGGAAAAAAAAATTTTTTTTTAAAAAACCCCAAATTTCCAAAAAACCCAAACCCTTTTTTAAAAAAAAGGGAAAAATTTTTTTTTTTTGGGAAAAAACCCCAACAAAAAAATTTTTTTAAACCAAAAAAAACCCTTCTCTGGGGGCCCCAAAAGGTAAAAAAAACCCTAAAAAAGGGGGTTTTAAAAAACCCCAAAAGGCCCAAAGGAAAGTTTCCCTTTTTTCCCCCTTTTTGGGGGGGCCCCAAAACCCCTTTTTAAGTTCCTTAAGGCCCCCTTTTTTTTTTTTTTAAAAAAACCCCCAAAAAAAACCCAAACCCCCCCCCGGGAAAAAAAATTTTTTATTTTTGGGAAAAAAAACCCCCCTTTTTAAAAAATTTTTTTCCCCCCTTTTTTAAAAAAAATTTTAAAAAACCCCCTTTTTGGGAAAAAGGGGAAAAAATTCAAAAAAAGGGGGGGGGTTTTTTTTAAAAAATTTTGGGGGTCCATTATTTAAAAATTTTTAACCCAAAAAGGGGTTTTTGGGGGCCCCCCTTTGGGGAAAAAAATTTTGAAAAAAAGGGGGGCCCCCTTTTCCCCCCCCCTTTTTTTTTAAAAATAAAAAATTTTTAAAAGGGGTTTTAAATTTTTTAAAACCCTTTTTGGAAAAATTAATTTTCCCCCCCCCCCCCCCCCAAAAAAAAAAAAAAAAACCCAACTGAAACCGGGGGCCCCCCCTTTTTTTTTGGGGGTTTTGGGGGTTTTTAAAAAAAAAATTTAAAAAATGGGGGAAAAAACCCAAAAAGGGGTTTTGGGGGGGGGGGGGGGGTTTTTTTGGGGGGGGGGGGTTTGGGGGGGGGTTTTAGTTTTGGGGGGAAAAAAATTTTTGGGAAGGGGGGTTTTTTAAAAATTTTTTTAAAAAAAATTTTTTCCCTTTAAAAAAGGGGGGTTTGGGTTTAATTTTTTTGGTTTTTTTTTGGGGGGGGGGAAAAAAAGGGGGAAAAAAAAAAAATTTTAAAAAATTTTTTTTTTTTTAAAAAAAAATTTTTTTTTGGGTTTTTTTTTTTTTTTTTCAAAATTTTTTTTTAAAATTTTTTTTTTTTTTTTTTAAAAAAAAAAAAAAATTTTTTTTGGGGGCCCCCCCCTTTTTTTTCCTTTTTTTTAAAAGGTTTAAATTTTTTAAAAAATTATTTTTAATAAAATTTTTTTAAAATTTTAAAAAATTTTTTTGGGGAAAATTTTTTTTAAAATTTTTTAAAAATTTTTAAAAATTTATTTTAAAAATTTTTCATTTTTAAAAAATTTTTTTAAAAAAGGAAAAAAAAAAAAATTTTTTTTAAAACCATTTTTTTTGGAATAAAAAATTTTTTAAAAAATTTTTTTCCCCTTTTAAAAAAAAATTTTAAAAAAAAATTTTTTAAAATTTTAAATTTTAAAAAAAAATTTAAAAAAAATTTTAAAAAAATTTCCCCCTTTTTAAAAAAAATTTTTAACTTAAAAAAAACCCCCCAAAAAAATTTTTTTTAACCGGTTACTTTTAAAAACCTTTTCCAAAAGGGGAAAAAAAAAGGGGTTTTAAAAAATTTTTTAAAAAAAGGTTTTTCCCCTTTTAAAAAAATTTTTTTTTTTTTAAAAAAAAATTAAACCCCCCTTTAAAAAAGGGCCCCCCCCCCAAAACCCTTTTTTTTCCCCCCCCCCCAAAAAAAAAATTTTTCCAAACCTTTATCCCCCAAAAAATTTTTAAAAAAACCCCTTTCCTAAAATTTTTTTAAAAAAGGAAAATTTTCCCCCCCAAAATTTAAAAAAAGGGAATAAAAAAAAAAAAAATTTTAAACCCAAAATTTCCCCCGTTTTTTGGGTTTTTAAAAATTTTCCCCCCCCCAAATTTTTTTTAAAACCCCTTTTTAAAAAACCCCCCCTTTTCCCCCTTTTTTCCCCCCCCTTTTTTAAAAAAACCCCATCCCCCAAAAAATTAAAAAAAATTTTTAAAAAAAATTTTTTAAAAATTCCCTTTTAAAAAAAAAAAAACCCCCGTCTCCATTATTTTTTTGGGTTAAACCCCCTTTTAAAACCTTTTCCCCCCCCCCAAAAAAAAAAAAATTTTACCCCAAAAAAAACCCCCTTTTTTTTTTTTTTCCCCCCCCAAAATTTTTAAAAATGCCGGGAAATTTTACCCCCCCCAAAAAATTTCCCTTTTTACCCCCCAAAAACCTTTTTTTTCCCTTTTTCCCCCTTTTTTTAAAAAAAAATTTAAAAAAAAATTTTTTTCCCCCCCAAAAAAAAAAAAACCCCCAAAAAAAACCCAATTTTTAAAAAAAAACCCCCCAAAAAAAAAATTTTTCCCCCCCTTTTTTTTTAAAATTTAAACCCCCCCAAAACCATTTTTAAAAACCTTTTTTAAAAAAACCCAAAAAAAAATTTTTCCCAAAAATTTTTTCCCTTAAACCAAAACCCCCCCTTTTTAAACCAAAATTTTTCAGGAAAACCCCCCCAAAATTTTTTAAAAACCAAAATAACCAAATTTCCCCCCCAAAAAACCAGGGGAAAAAACCCCAAACCCCCCCAAAAACCCTTTTTTAAAAAAAAATTCCCCTTTTTAAAATAAAAAAGGGGCCCCTATTTTTTTTTTCCCAAAAAAAAAAAACCCTTAAAAAAGGGAAAAAAATTTTTTTTTTGTTAAAAACCCCCAAAAAAACCTTTTAAAAACCCAAAAACCCCAAAAAATTTCCCTTTTTTTCCCCATTCAAAACCAAAAAAAAAAACCGTTTTTTTAAAAAAAAAGGGTTTTAAAAAAAACCCCCCCAAAAAAAAAAACCCGGGGGAATTAAAATTTAAAAAAAAAACCAAAAAAACCCCGGGGGGGGGGTTTTTTTCCCCCCAAAAAAAATTTTTTAAAAAAAACCCCCTTTAAAATTTTTAAAAAAACTATTTAAAAAAAAAAAAAAATTTTCAAAAACCCAAAAAAAACCCCTTTTGGGGGAAAAAAAATTCCCTTAAATTAAAAATTTTTTTTTGGGGGGCCCCCCCCTTTTTTTCCCCCAAAAAATTTTTTTCCCCCAAAAACCCGGGTTTTTTTAAAAAAAATTTTTTAAATTTTTAAAAAAACCCCGGGGGAAAAAACCCCCCCCCCCCCTTTTTTTTTTCCCCCCCGGGGAAAAAAAAAATTTTTAAAAAAAAAAATTTTTTTTTTAAACCCCCCCCCCAAACCCCTTTTGGGGGAAAAATAAAACCCCCGGGGGGGGGAAAAAAAAAAAACCGGGAACCCGTCTTTTTTTCCCCCCAAAAAAATTTGGGCCCCCCAAAAAAAGGGGGCCAAATTTTAAAGGGGTTTTTAAAAAGGGCCCCCCGGGGTTTTTCCCCAGGAAAAAAAAAAACCTTTAAATTTTTGGGGAAAAAAACCCCCGGCAAAAACCCTTGGGCCCCCTAAAGGCCCCCCCTTTTTTTAAAAAACCCCCCCCCCCTTTTTTTAAAATTGAAAAGGGTTTAATTAAAAACGGGGGGAAAAAGGGGGGGAAAGGAAAAAAAAAAAAAATTTTAGGGGGAAAACAAAAAAAAAAAATTTTAAAAAAAAAAAATTTTTGGGCCTTTTTTTTTTGGGGGGGGTTTTAAAAAAAAAAAAGGGGAAAAAAAAACCCCTTTTTTTTTTAAAAAAAAAAAAGGAAAAAAAATTTTTTTTTTAAAAGGGGGGTTTTTTTTCCCCCCCAAAATTTTTTTTTTTGGGGAAACCCAAAAAATTTTTTTTTGGGGGGAAAAAATTTAAACCAAAAATTTTTTTTTTTAAAAAATTTTTCCAAAAAAAATTTTTTCTTTTTTTTTGGGAAAAAATTTAAAAAATTTTTTGGGCCCAAAAAAATTTTTTTTAAAAAAAAATTTTTTTGGGGGGGGGAAAAAAAAAAAAAAATTTTTTTTTTTTGGGGTTTTTTTTAAATTTTTTTTTTTTTTTTTTAAAAAAAATTTTTTTTGGGTTTTTTTTGGGGGAAAAAAATTTTTTTTTTTTAAAAAAAAATTTTTTTTTTTTTTTAAAAAAAAAAGGGGGTTTTTTTTTTTTTTAAAAAAAATTTTTTTTTTAAAAAATTTTGGGGGGGAAAAATTTTTTAAAAAAATTTTTTTTTGGGGGGGGAAAAAAAAAAGGGTGAAAATTTTTTGGGGTTTTTAGGGGTGGGGGGTTTTTTAAAAAAAAAAATTTTGGCGGGGGGGAAAAAGGGTTTTTTTTAAAAAAATTTTTTTTTGGGGTTAAAAATTTAAAAATTTTTTAAAAAAAATTTTTTTTAAACCCTAAAAAAAAGGGAAAAAAAAAAAAAATTTTGGGGGGTTTTTTTTTTTTTTTAAAAAAAATTTTGGGGGGTTTTAAAAAATTGGGTTTTTTTGGGTTTTTTTAAAAAAAAGGGGTTTAAACCCCGGGGGGAAAAATTTTTTTGGGAAATTTAAAAAAAATTTTTTAAAAGTTTTAAATTTTTTTTTAAAAAAATTTTAAAAAAAAAAAAATTTTTTTTTTGGGGTTTTGGGGGGGGGGGTTTTTTAAAGGGGGGGAAAAAAGGGGGAAAAGGTTAAAAAAAAAATTTTTTTTTTTGGGTTTTAAAAAATTTTTTTGGGGTTTTTGGGTTGGGGCGACCCTTTTTTTTTTTTTTTTTTTAAAAAAATTTTTAAATTCAAAAGGGGAATTTTTAAAAAAAAAGGCTTTTTTAAATTTTTTTTTTTTTTAAAAAAAATTTGGGGAAAAAGGGTTTTAAAAAGGGTTTTTTTAAAAAAATTTTTAAAAGGGGGGGGGGAAGGGGGAAAAGGTTTTTGGGGTTAAAAAAAGGGGGGGGGGAAAAAAAAAGGGGGGGGGGGGGAAAAAAATTTTTTTGGGGGGTTTTTTTAAAAAATTTTTTTTAAAGGGGGGGGGGTTTTTTAAAAAAAAAAAGGAAAGGGGGGGGGGAAAGTTTTTAATTTTTTGGGTTTTTTTTAAAAAAATTTTTTTGGAAAAATTTGGGAAAAATTTTTTTTTAAAAAAGGGGTTAAAAAAAAAATTTTTTTTAAAAAAGGGGGGGGTTTTTGGGGGTTTTTTTTTTAATTTTTTTGGGGGAAAAAATTTTTAAAATTTTAAAAATTTTTAAATTGTTTTTTTTAAAAAATTTTTTTGGGGGTTTTTTTTTTTTTGGGGTTTTTTGGGGGGGAAAAAAAAAATTTTTTAAAAATTTAAAAAAAGGGGAAATTTTGGTTTTGGGGGTTTTTTTTGGGGGGTTTTTTTTGGGGGGGGAAGGGGGGGGGGGGGGGGGGGAAAAAAAATTTTTAAAATTTTTAAAAATTTTTTAAAAAAAGGGGGTTTTTTAATTTTTTTAAAAAAGGGGTTTTTGGGGGGTTTTTTTTTTTTTTGGAGAAAAAAAAAAGGGGGGGGGGGGGGGGTTTTTGGGTTTTTGGGGGGGGAAAAAAAGGGGGGAACCCCCAGTTTAATTTTTTAAAGGGGAAAAAATTTTTGGGGTTTTAAATTTTTTTAAAATTTTAAAAAAAAGGTTGGTGGGTTTTGGGGGGGGGTTTTTTTCCCCAAAAAAAAAATTGGGGGGGGGGGGGAAAAAAGGTGGGGGTTTTTGGGGGGAAAAAAAAGGGGGGGGGGTTTTTTTGGGGGGGAAAATTTTAAAAAAAAAAAAAAGGGGGGGGAAAAAATTAAAAAACTTTTTAAAAAAGGGTTTTAAAAATTTTTAAAAAAATTTTTTTTTTTTAAAAAATTTTTTTTTTTAAAAAAAATTTTTTTTTTTAAAAAAAAAAAAGGGTTTAAAAAGGGGTTTTTTTTTTAAAATTTTTAAAAATTTTTTTGGGGTTTTTTTTAAAAAAAATTTTTTTAAAAAATTTGGGGAATTTTTTTTTTTTTTTTTTTAAAAATTTAAACTTTTTTTTTTTTTAAAATTTTTAAAAAAAATTTTTGGGAATTTTTTTTGTTTTTTTTTTTAAAAAATTAAATTACAATTAAATTTTTTTTTTTTGGGAAAAAAAAAAAAAAAGGGGGGGTTTTTTTTTTTTTTTTGGTTTTTTTTTAAAAAAAGGGGGGGGTTTTTGGTTTTTTTAAATTTGGGAAATTTTTTAAAAAAAAGGGGAATAAATAAAAGGCCCTTTTTTTTTGGGGGGGGAAAAAAATTTTTTTTAAAAAAAAATTTGGGAAAAAAAAAAACCCCAAAAAAAAGGGAAAAAAAAAAATTTTTTTTGGGGGGTTTTTTTTTTTAAAATTTTAAAAAAAAAATTTTTTTGGGTTTGGGAAAAAAGGGAAATTTTAAAGGGGGTTTTTTAAAAAAAAAAGGGGGGGGGGGGTTTTTTTTTTTTTTTAAAAAAAAAGAAATTTTTTTAAAAGGGGGGGCCCTTTTTTTTTGGGGTTTAAAAAATTTTGGGAATTTTTTAAAAAAAAAAAAATTTTTTGGGGGGGGGGGGTTTTTTTTTTTTTTAAAAAAAAAAAATTTTTTTTTAAAAAAAAATTTTTTTAATTTTTTTGGGGGGGTTTTTTTTTTTGGGGGGGGTTTTTTGGGGGGTTTTTTTTGGGGTATTTTTTGGGGGGAAAAAAGGGGGGGGTTTTTTTTTTTTTTTTAAAAAAAAATTTTTTTTTTTTGTTTTTTAAAAATTTTTTTTTTTTTTTTTTTTTAAAATTTTTTTTTTTTTTTTTTTAAAAGGGGGGGGTTTTTTTTAAAAAAAATTTTTTTAAAATTTTTTTTAAAGGGGGGAAAAAAAAAAATTTTTTTTTTTTTTAAAAAAAAAAAATTTTTTTTTGGGGGGGGGGTTTTTTTTTGGTTTTTTTAAATTTTTTTTTTTTTTAAAAAATTTTTTTTTTTTTTTTTTTTTTGGGGGGGGGTTTTTTTTAAAAAAAAAAAAATTTTTAAAAAAAGGGGGGGGGGAAAAAAAGGGGAAAAAATTTTTTGGGGGGGGGAAAAAAAATTTTGGGGGGGGGAAAATTTTAAAAAAATTAAAAAAAGGGGTTTTTAAAATTTTTTTTTTGGAAGAAAAATTTTTTAATTTTTTTGGGGGGGGAAAAAATTTTTTTTTTTTTTTAAAAAAGGGGGTTTTTTTTTTAATTTTAAAAGGAAAAAAAAAAAAAAAGGAAAAAAGGGGGGGGGGGTTTTTAAAAAAAAATTTTCCCCCAAAAAAAAAAAAAACCAAAAAACCCCCTTTAAAAACCCCCCCCCCCCCTTTTTTTTTTTCCCCAAAATTTTTTGGGGGGGGGGGGGGGGGAAAAAGGGAAAAAAAAAGGGGGGGGGGAAGGGGGGGGCCCCTTTTTTTTTTTTTTTAAGGAAAAAAAATTTTTTCCCCCCAACCCCCCCCCCCCTTTCCCTTTGGGAAAAAGGGAAATTTTTAAAAAAAAACCCTCCCCCCCAAAAAAAAAAATTTTTTAAAAAAAATGACCATTAAAATTTTCCCAATTTTAAAATTTTTTTTTTTTTGGGGGTTTTTTCCCCCCTTTTTAAAATCTTTTGTGATAGTTTGAGCTTATCCTTCCCACCTTGACGCCTCGCTACGGGAAAAGGGAGAGTAAATTTTTTAAGTGCTACAATGAATTCGAGGGTCCCCAATGCCATAGAGTAAAATAGGACCCAAGTACAAAAAAAGTGGGTTTCAAGAAAAAAAAAAACTATCCCAAAACCGCTGGAAAGGGTTTTTGTCGGGGTGGGGGGGAAAAAGGGAATTTCAGGTTTAAAATTTGGTTGAGTAAAAACACAGCGGTTTTTATGGGAAAGAGGGGGGGGGGGGGGGGCATAATGACGCTATGTCTAGAAAAGCTAGGGGGGTTTTTCCAAAAAACTGGGAAAGGGGGGGAAAAGAAAAAAATTTCCTGGGTTTAAAATAGGTTTAGTAAAAAAACCCTGGGAACATGGGGTTTAAAACGGCGCAAAAAGCCCTACTGTCCAAGTTAAGCTAGGTTTGGGCCAAAAAATTTAAAAGGAAGGAAAACCTTTCACGTAAAAATAAAAAAAAAAAAATGAAATTAAAATTGTAAATATTCGTTTTTTTGAAAAAAAAATATTGATTTTTTGAAAAAGAAAATTTAAAATAAAATAAACAATGCAATTTTTAATTTTTTGTTCACGCACATACCAAAAAAAAAAGAGTCAGTGTAGTGAGGGAAAAAATTTTATAAATTTTTAAGTCAATTTTTCCAAACACTTTATAGTGCGAAAAAAAATTTATTATTTTTATTTTTAACATTTTCGGGTAAAATTATGATCAAGCGCTAAAAAAAACACATAATTTTTTTAAAAGTTTTATGTCATGGTTGACAGAAAAGTATGTTTTTTAAACCGCGAAACAGCTGTTGAAAAAAGTAAACTGGGCTCACCAATATTTAAACTTAAGGGGGATAAAAACAAAGGGAAAAAATTTTTTCCCTTTTTAGGGTTTTCATTTTTTACTTTCTCGCTAAATTTCAAGGGAGAGAAAGTAATTTTTACATTAAAAAAAAATTTAACTCAAGATTTTGAAAATATTTGACGTTTTAAAAGACCCCCATAAAACCAAAAAAGTTGGTTTTTTGACCTTATCCCGGGCTTGGGCTGTCCCAACCCGTCTTTTCTGTCTACCTGTCCCGTCGTACCTCGGAAAAGAGCCTAAAATATTTTTCTGATCAGGCTAAAACTTGGAAACTGAAGTTTTTTAAAGGGTTTAAACCCCAGACATTTGGATTTGGAAAATCTAACCCCTTTTTTGAAAAAGGGGGGAGTTTAAATAAGGACAAAAGGGGAAAAAGTCGAATTCTCAAATCGGGCCCAGCGATTTTGGGTTAAATTTTATTTCAAAAAATTTTTTTTGGTAAAGGGAATGGGCTGTAAGTTTATTAAACACAAACCCCGGAAATGTTATGGGATAACGACAAATAAGATTCCCCCGGGACGACATCCAAAGCGAGACTGGCTGCCCCCCACCAGAAAAGCGAGGGGCGCTCGATCCCTTAACCCAAAAGCACAACAGACGCCCAAACAATTTCTTGGGGCCAAAACAACACAAAAAACCCTAGTTCAAAAAAAAAACAATATACACAAAAATAAAAAGGCCCAAACAACATTTATAAAAAATTCCAAACAAAATTGCACTCTCAAAAATTTCAAAAATGACTTTAAAATTCTAGTTTGATGCCCAAAAAACTCTCAATTTTTTTTTTTCATCTCTCCGAAACTATTTGAGATAAGAAATTTACTTATTAAAGCGAAAAGGTAGGTCTATTTTAATACAAAAATTTTTTCCCTTTGAGACATTTTTTATAAACCAATAACTTTTAGGGAATATGCAAATATATATAAATTTTATATATAATATATAAATT
Source organism: Timema cristinae (assembly GCA_039000515.1). Lineage (NCBI taxonomy): Eukaryota > Metazoa > Arthropoda > Insecta > Phasmatodea > Timematidae > Timema > Timema cristinae. The sequence goes on along the minus strand of JBCFYV010000197.1, from coordinate 29,865 downwards.
AAATGTATAAATACACATAATATAAACTTTATAAACATATAATTTATGTTAAAAACACAAAATTTATGTATATACAATTTTATTTATGTGTTTTAAAAATACATTTTATATATACACACATATATATTTTTGGGGTATATATAACTAAATAGTATAAAATATACAAAAAAAGTATATAAAAAATATAATATAATATAAAATTTTTTAAAAATAAAATTTTAAAAATATATATATATAATACAAATTTTCGAAAATTAAAGGTTTAAAATAGGGCCCATTTCAACCGTAAAAAAAAATATTCCGAAATGTTTTGGGGGATTCAATGTCCAAAGCCCCCGAACCTTAAAAATTGGTTTTTGCAATGCTTTGTCTGTGGGGGCTGTTTTTAAACCCCCAAAAATTAATTTAGTAATTAATTTAAAAAACCCAAAAGAGAAAAGATCGATTTTTTTCAAGAATTTTTGCTAAAGATTTTTAATTTAAAAAATTTTTTATTAGCAAACCCCGTCTTACTACCCTTTTTGGGGTATAAAGCACTTACCTAATGTTTTAAAAGGTAGGGGATTGCGAGATGAAATGGAGGACCTACAAATTTAACGTGGGAAAAAGAACCACGGGGAGGCCTGGCATTTTACACATTTTACAAGTTGTGATTAATAAAACTCTTGTCAAAGAGGGGAAGGAAAAAGGGTTTGGGAAAACAAAAAATCCGTGCCCGGGGGCCCATGATTGAACCCCGCTTTCCCCGCACAGAAATCTGACAACCCTTTCCCCCAGACCACCAGGTCACCAAGATTTTGATTTTAAAATTTTGTATCAAAGGGGTTTTAATTTAAAATAATGAATAAATGAAAAGTTTTTTATTTTTTTCCCTGAAAAAAACTTTTTGGTTTTCTTTACAAAAAGCGGGAAATTTTCCCTAACCCGCAACTATTTGGGGTACAAAATAAATTTTTTATTGGGAAAATTGTAGTACAAATTTAAAAATTTTAAAAACTTTTATTTAAATATATTTATAAAACCAACAGTTTTTTGAAGGGTATTGTCAAAGTAATTTAAAACAAAATTTTTTGAACTTTAGTTTAAAGAGATACACTTAAGTTTAAACGCAAAACATTTTCCCCAATGCCATAAAGTTTAATTTAAAAATAAAAAAGTATCTCAAAAAAGGGTTTTTTTATTTTTTTTCCCTTTTAAAAAAAAAACCCCCTTAAAAATAGGGGTATTTTTTCCCAAAAGTACTAATGGAACCAAGGGTGGGGGGGGTAATGATTGTCCCCCCACTCCCCCCCCCCCTCGCGCCTATCCCTTTTTTGTTGGTAAAGCGCCGCCTCTCTTCCCCTTTTCTCTCCCTTTTACATGCATACAAGAAAAAGGTAGGTGGGGAAGGGTTGGGGATGGAGATGGTTTCCCCTGAGGGCCCACGGTTCGCGCGAGGGGGTGGGTTTTTAAAGATTGGCTCTCCAGAGAGGGTGGGGGGAAAACCCCTCGAGTACTAACTTGAAAAAAGGGTTTAACCTTTTAAACTCGCGTAAAATTTTTAAGTGGGTATTTTTGACTTTTGAGGATTTCGCCCCAAATCCCCCGATTCGCCCCCTTTTGAATACAATCTTTTAAAAAGGGGGACCTTTTATCTTCTGAGTTTTCCCCAGAAAAGTTTTGGGGGGTGGGGGTATGGGAACATGATAAAATTTTTTTCCTCTTCCCCCAGCCCGCGCCCTTTAACTCCCCAGCTGTTAGACTCTCAAAATTTAAGTGAAACATTGTTTTTTTCTTTCCTCCGGGGGGCTTTCAAACTTTCAAATGTTTTCATTTTAGAGCGTGATTTGGGAAAATTTTTTGGGAATTTTTAAAAAAAAAATCTTCGAGAGAGCACTTTTAAAAAATTAGGGTTTTAAACGTGTTTTGGGAAATGAGCTCCTTCGGGGGGTTTTAGAACCCGGGGACGAGAAAAAAATTTTTTCGTGAACTAAGAACTTTAAAACACCCACCTCTTAGTGGGCGGGGGTAAGAGGGCGCTCCTGCAGCTTGGAACCCCTTCTTTCCACGCCTCCTGGGGAGGGGGTTTTTTTTTGTAAACTTCACTTCTTCCTATATAGTGATTAACCCCTTTTGATGAAAAACATTAGCTACCAAACTACATTCAAAGATTAAAAAAATGTCCCCAGTTGGGGAAAATACAGCACTTCTTCAGATACAATCGGTTCGAAAAGAAATTGTAACAAAGTGTAATCCAAGCTCTAAACAAAAGGGAATTTAATACAAAAAAAAAAATTTAAAATTTAAAAAAACCTTTTTGACTTTAAAAGGGGTGCGCCCGTGTAACTAACATTATGTTTTAAACCCCAAAATTGCAGGGGAAAACAACCCATCTCCCCAAAGCACGCCACTCACTCCCATAAGCGTTTAAAACACACTGTCCAACTTCAAAAATCAAAATTTTGTTTTAAAATGACGAAGTCGGAACTAAGTTAAAAAGGGGTGGGGAAAATTTCACATAACAAAACCAGGGATAAATGGGGTTTAAATAGAATAGTAAAAGCATCTTAAAGAAAACTTTTATTTTTTTTTAGCCAAAAAACTTTTTCGGAAAAAATACCCTTCTTTTAAAAGAACCTTAGAAAAATTTTTGTATAGATACAATAAACAGCAAAAAGCAAAAATGCAACAATTTAAAACTATGTTCTTCACAAAAAAATTTTTAAAAAATACTTTTAAATTTGATTTAAAATGGGATGGGCCTTTTTTAAAAAAGGCTATGACAACATCTAACATATTTCATGCTAGTTGTGAAAAAGTAATTTCAAAAACTTAGCCAACAACTTTTAAAATTGTGTAGTTACACAACAAAAGAAATAGTCTAATTTTTCAACTTCAAAATTTTTAACCAAAAAATAACAACATTTTATTGACATTTTAAACATAACCATAAGTTAGATAAATTAAAATTAAATAGATAGGGAAATAAACTATCAACGTAATCCTAATTAAAATTAACCATTTAAAAAAAATTAAAGCCAAAGGTTAAACAAACCCTTTTCCCAAAATATTTCTCCCAAAATTGCATTGCAACACAAATTTCCCCATTAACTAAATAACTTTATTTTGAAAAGCATAAGTTTAAATAACAAAAAATTTTTATTTTGAAACGCATAAGTTAACTAACAATAAAACCTTTTTTTTTGAAACGCATAAAATTTAACTAACCCAAAAAAATTTTTTATTTTAAACCAAAAAGTTTAAATTTAAAAAATTGGAAAAATTCAGACCCAACTTTTTTAAAAAAATTCCCCACATTTTTTTAAAAATTTAACCCAAAAATCCCAAATTTTACTACAAAAACCTTTTGCATAAAAAAAAAGTTAAATCTATATTCTGTAAAAGAACAAGATTCAAAAAAGGGTATCAACAAAAATAATTTTTACGTAAAAAAGACCCAAAAAAAATTTTTTTTGAAAATTTCAATAAATATTAAATTTTTCGCCAAACATAAATTTTTCCTTACATTTTTATAGGTTTTTTCCTTGAAGCCCACGGGTTTTGTTTTTAGTGTCCAGCCCCAATCCCAAAATTGGGCCAATCTTGACGGCGGGGCTTTTTTTATGGAGCACAACCCATCGAACAACCCCGGGAAAAGGGGTTTTCACAAGGGTGGGGACACTGAGTTTCAAACACATGTTAAAAGGGGTATGGCAAAGGAACTGGACCGTCTAGAGTCTTCGGCGGGTTTTTAAACTTCTTTTAAACGTCCATGTTGTTATTTAGACTGGGGGGGGGGTGCTAGGGCATGATCCGCAACTAACCGGAGCCCCTCAGTTTTGGGGATGGTTGTTGCTGCTGACGTGTGGGTTTTTCCCGCTGCCTTGTTTTGGTTTTGGTGAAATTGGGGGAAGTGATGTTTTGAATTTACTAGCCCAACTTTTGGTTTAACCCTTTGCAAAAATTGCTAAAAAAAAAAGTTAACGGATTTTGAGATCGGGGGGGGATATCATTTTACAGTAAAAAAGCGGTTTTCAAAGTTTTTTGGAAAGTCGAGTTTTTCACATTTTCTGGGACAAAAATAACGGTTTTGGTTTTCCTAAAACGGTTCTCATTAAATCAAAGACGAGCAGCTGGAAGACCCTTTTCAAAGCGGGTTTATTTTCTTTTTATAAAGGCATCTCCAAGAATAAACAAAAATGCCACTTAAACCCTTTTTGGGGAAGGGGAAGTGAACATTCAAATTTGTGTGTGAAAAACGTTCTATCTCCCCTTATATTCAAAATTTGAAAAAGGGAAATTTAAAAGTAAAAAATTAATCATTTAATTTGGGTTTAAAAATTAGCTTTTAATGTTTAAAATCGTTTACCCTCCATTTTTTAAAAATATTTTTGGGAAAATTCGGATAAAACAAATTTTTTTTAATTTAATTTAAACATATTTAAATTTTTTCCGTATTAATATTTAAAATTTGGAAAATGATGCTTTGTTTTTTTTTACGCAGAGGATGGGAAAAAAAGGTTCTCAACTCGGCAGGAGAACGAGGGTGGTTTTTTTCCCCCTCCCTCTAAAGCAAATTGGGTTCACTTCCCCTAATTTTCCCTTCCCCCCAAATTCCCAAACCCCAAACGTAATTAGTACTCTGAATGATTTTAAAACTCTCGTCCCGCACAAAAGATTGGGACATTGGGGTTTCATTTTGTTAGAAAATTTTTATTTGGGAAAATTTGATAAAACTTTTTTCTTTATTAATTCAAACCCTTTAAATTTTTTCATACTAAAAATTTTTTGGAAGATATGTTTTTGTTTTTACTGCTGAGGAAAAAGGAGAAAAAAAATTTAAATCTCGGTCCCCCGGATGAACGAGAGTGGTTTTTCCACTTCCCTCTACGCAAAAAGGGGGTTTACTTCCTCTAATTCAAACCCTTTCCCCCTTTCCCAATCCATTAGCGTAATTAAATATCTGAATGATTTTACAACCCATCGGCCCTTACAAAGATGGGATATTTTTTTAGAAAATTTTAAAATTTTGGGAAAATTTTGGGTAAAACCCTTTTTTTTTTATTAATTCAAACTATTAAATTTTTTCGTATTAATTTATATTTGGGAAGGGTATGGGTTTGTTTTTCGCTGAGGATGGGGGAGAAAAAGGTTTTAAATCTCATTTAGGTGAACCGGGGGGGTTTTTTTTCCACTTTCCCCCCTACGGCAAATGTGGGGTTTTACTTCCTCTTTAAAAAAAACCCCCCAATTCCCAACCATTTGCGTAATTAGTAAATCCCGAATATTTTAAAACTCTCTCATCACAAAAGATGGTACATTTGTTTAAAATTTTTATTTGGGGAAAATTTTGGATAAAACTTTTTTTTTTATTAATTCAAACATAATTTAATTTTTTCGTATTAATAATTTTTTGGGAAAAAGATTTTTTTGGTTTTTTTCTGGGTAAGGAAAGTGGAGAAAAAGGTTCAAATCAGTCAGGATAACGGGGGTGGTTATTCCCCTCTCCCTCTACCAAATGCGGGTTTACTTCTTCTAATTCAACCTTTCCCCAAATTTCCCAAACTAATTTGCATAAAATTTGTACCTAATGATTTTTTCACTCTCGTCAAAGCAAAATGATGAACATTTGTTATGAATATTTCCCTTTCCACCCTTTCCCTTAAAAGGGTAAATCCCGGATTAAAATTAATTAAAAACCCCAACATGCCCCGTTTTGATGGGTTTTGCCCGAATTAAATTTTTTTTGCTTGCTAACTAACCCCCTTTTTTTCTGATAAACTTAGCAAACTTTTAATAAAATAAAGTGGGAAACTTATGAACCCAAAGATTGCAATAATTTAAAAGTTTTTAAAATTTTAGGGGTTTTTTGGGTTTAAACTAATTTAACCCGTTTAGGGGAAAATATTTACATAGTTAAAAATAAAAATAAAAAAACCGATTTTTTGAAACCCCTTTCTGGTTTTAAAACCTTTTACCTAGTAAAAAAAAAAGCCCTATTTGAGAATATGCTGGGTTTTAAGGGTACAGAGAGTTTTTTCTGAATGATTTTACACTCTCGCATGCACAAAAAAATTAGTACATTTGTTAAAAATAGTACCCTACCCCCCTTACCCAAAGCGCATACCCGGATTAAATATAAAACAATGCGGTAAAAAAAATGTATAAATGCTATAGGCTACACATCACTACATAAAAGACATACCCAAAATGTTTGTATTCATAGCTTCATTTTCCAGATACACCATACACACCACAACACACACCTTTCCAAAAACCCACACAAACACCACATACCACATATAACGTACACAACTCAAAACAACTTACACATACATACAACAACGTACCAAAACCAATACATACGTACACATACCCAACATACACCTACACACCCTACACACAACACCACAACACACATCACACATACACGCAAAACACGCAACCCATACACACATACACACATACACACATACACCATACACACTTACACAAAACACAAAAACACACAACACACATTTATACACATCACATACACACAACATCAACCACCCCACCCGCCATCCCCACCCAACCCCCAAAAAACCAACCCCCAAAACACATACCATACACACAAACACATACACAAACACATACACATACACATACAGGCACATACACATACACATACACATACACAACACAACAAAACGCATACACTCAAAAACCACACACACAAAGACTTAGATTCAATTTTTTGAATCAAATTTCAGATCCCTAAATAGATGTCCCGTTTGTTTTATAGCCGCCCCCCAGCCGCTCAAAAAATTTTTCGAGCAAGCGGCAAATGAAAAAAAAAATGTAGGCCACAACAAAACGCCCATCAATTAAAAAAACATCGGCCCCAAAAAAACCTCCTTGAACTCCACCTTCCGGGAAAACCGGGGAATTGAACTCCGTAAAAGCTCAAGAAAAAATTTTTTAAAAAAATCCTAAACAAAAACACCCCCTCACGGGGAAAAATCACTCAATACCCCAAATTCCCGGGTTATAATTCTTTAACCCTCCAAAACAAAAACCCCCCCCCCCGAAACTTGGGCCGGAAACACATTTTGGCTTTCCCGGGGCCGAAAACTTCACAAACTTTAAACAGCGTACGCCGACGCAAAAGCGAATCTATCACCAAAAACACCTAAAGGACCTGTACAGTTTTTGTTGCTGCGGGAATTTTTACTAAAGACGGTAAAAAAGAATCCATCGCAAAAAAAATTGGTTCGATAAAGGAAAATTTGTACCCTCATCTCAGTTTAGGGCATCCACTAATGTAGAATTGAAAAATTTTTTCAACCTACCTTTTTTGGGATTTTTTTTTTAAACCCCCAAAATTTGGGGAATATATGAAAATAACGGATCTTCCCACCCTTGCTCAATGAGACTTCGTTCTAGAGATTTGGGGAGGATATACGACGGCACGTTTGGAAATGGAGTAAATTTCTCGAAAAACCGGCTTTCACGATCGGGCTCGTGTTCAAACCCCTAAAATTATAGCCAGCGAAAGCCTGATAAATGTTCAATCTGAGGAAAGGACTTTGTTTCCCCTATCTGTTTTGGGGCGTGCCTTTTTGAACCGACGGGGGAAAGCCGCGTTTATCGTCATTCCAATTTTTCGAGATCTGCTGAATCTAGATGGAATCCCGCTCCCTTTCGAAATGAAAATCGAACGCTTCAAACTTTCGATAAACCGTAATGTTACACGCAAAACACGATGGTCTGCTCTTATATTGACACCGCAGACAACCAAAAACATAGTTCGTTCACGTTACGCAGCGCTAAAAACGAGCCAACATTTCATAATTAATGATAAGATGCATGGAACAGAAACATATCATTTCAGCGCGTCAAAAATCTATCTCGTTAATAAACCCGAAACTAACGCCAACGTCTGACAAAGACGGGGTAATTTGCGCCCGATGTCTGACCACTTTTCTACTGAAAAAAAAATTTGCAAAACATAAAGATACGTGTAAAAATTTGGGGCGCGGAAAAGGAGTACATTCCCCAAAAGGGGAAATAAAATTCCAAGCTTTCTCACAGTATAAAAGCGGGAGAAAACAGGTTTTATCGATACGCTGACTTGGAGAGATTACCGTGCCGTAGAGACGTGTATCCTGACACAAATTTTTCTTTACGAAAATGCAGCCTCATTTAGCTATTCTGTGGGGATTACACAATGTTTTGATGTAATCTCTCAGAAAAACCGACACTTCACGGAAAAATTGTACAGATCAATTTTTTTGGGGCTCTTGAGATACGCAAACGCTACAGATTGTTATTGTACCACGTTCCGATGACGCCGCTAACACTTGCTCAAAGAGATCTAAATACGGCCACCCATTGCAATATGCAAAACCCACGCGAAGTTTGATATCCGGTTATGGACAAGGCCACTTGACAGGACTTTAATCGCGAGCAGTCACCGGCTTTAGTAATTAAATTTACAAGAACCCAGTCATCTGACGGGGTTAATCCAAAAAGCGCGTTGCACGACAATTTTTCCTTTTTGGAATCACTTGTCGAACGAGAGAGACTATCCGTTCACGGGGGTGCGTTCTCGCAATCCGGGGAAAAAGTCAGAGTTTTTGGAGAGACAAGGGGAAATTTCAAAAACATAAGAAAATTCGCACGGGTTTTTCGAGGGTCACGTTAAATTTTAATAGATAGTTTTCAGTTTTAAATGTCCTCCCTAGAAAATGCTTTATTTTAAATCTCGAACCGAGAAATTTAAAAAATCACTCGTAAGTGTCACCCTGATGAGAATGGTTCAAACTATCACTCGTAAAGTGTTTCCCCTATGACTAAAAATTCAATTGAGGACAAAACAAGGCCATTCCGAAAAAGATAAATTCAAAACCCTTACGGAAGCATATCTCCAAAAAGACTATGACACCCCTGCGAGGTTTGGCGGCAATTTTAAATTTTAAAATCTTTGGACAACTCGAACCTCTCCCTTTAATACGGACGTAACCTACTGGCTGACTCTTTGAGAATTTTTCGTTTTCTTTGCATAAAGACTATAGACTCGACCCGGGGAGGTCCACGCCCTAGTCTCGCCTACCAAGCTGTATTGAGAAAACCCGGGACGGCTCAAATTAAAATCGACATGTGGACATACAAAAATTTCATTGGGGGCATTCGACAGGGTATTTTTTTCGTGGCAAACGTCACAAATTACGAATAATCGGTATATGGACTCTTTTTCGCCGTTCCAAGCCAGAGTCTACTCGATCTAGACGCAAAGGACTCATTATTTATTTAGTTGACTCTTCCCCAATGGGGGGTTCAGGGGGGCTCAAGTGAAAAAATTTCCCCGTTGGCGTGTTAAAAATTAGAGGAAGATGGGGAGACGGGGTATACGCAGGGGGATCTTGAAACCCAATGACACATGCCATTCTGACTTGCCGTTCGTCCCAAAAAGGGTTTAAACCCGTAGGGAAACGAAAATTTGTTAACGATTTTACTGAAAAGACAGGTACTCATTCACTACCGTCACTAAAGCTATTTTGGTGAATGGATTTAAAACGACAGAGTACACGGGTTTTCTCATTTCAAGCAATCCCATGGAGGGCTCCGATGCAAGCTGAACGCGGAAAGAGGAGAAAAGCGAGAAATCAGTTTGAAAACATGTTTTTAACTGATAAAAATACCGCATCGAATCTTATACTAACAAGGGGGCCACAGTCGATAAAGATAACTACCACGGGGGGAGGAAATTTGGAGGGGAAACCCATAGCCAGTCCAAACTTAAAAACCGAAAAACGTGCGAAAACCTGGTCATCATCGAGAGGGAACCGCGGGAGATTTATTTTGATATGCCGATTTATGCGGGATTCCCCCTTTTTGGAAATCTAAAAATTAGTCATGAAAGGGGCTACAATACCAGGTATGTTCCCCCCTTTCCCCTACGGTGCGTAAAACTCAAACACAGAACAGACCACTCTCTACTACATACTGTTAAGGACGCGTACCAGCGACTTATCCCTTTAGCTAATGATACCGGGACCCTCCACCTACGGACATGACATGTTAGGGCCCCCTGAAAAGGGGATAAAGGGAGTCCGGAAAACAAAAGACGAGACTCAGGTGGGACATCACCGAGTTCAAGTTTTGGGCCCAAACTCTATTCATTCGGGGTAAAAGGAGAGGGCGAACGCTCAAGCAAAGGGGTGTCAAGAGTAGCGCGTTAAGAACGCTTCGTTAGAGGACACGTAAGTCTGACCGAAGACGGTAGTCATGAAGGGGGCTCTTTCAATAAGGCCGTAGGATTCAAACTTTACACTCAAAAATTCAATGGGGGTCGCGCTAGTCTATCGACAAAAAAGATATGTGATACCTAGCTCAGTTAAAAAAAAATTATTTTGAACCTTACTCATAAGTAGCAGCCATCACCCCTTCCAAAACGTCATTGAAGCGGACCGTCTTTCCTAAGTGCAAGGTGTCAGTTATTAATACAGTCTTCGTATTTCAATCTACAATTTTTTCCCGGGTTACAGTTAATTTTCTATCAGATATCAAAGTGAGTAGGCACTCTTCCCCCCAAAGAGACTCTGATTGATACAACCCCCACGTCTCATATGTAATTGAAAAGTGAAAAAATTAATGTCAAGAAATTTTCCAAAAAAACAAAAAGAACTATCCCTTTTATCACTAGAAAAAATTTTTAGTGCTTCTAAAAAGACTTAAAAAAAAATTTCAGTATATGTATATTTAAATGCTGTTTAAAAAAGATGAATAAAATGTCAAGTATATTCAGAAAAAAAAAAAAAGAGCAAAACCCTTTATCATAGAAAAAATTTTAGTGCTTCTAAAAGATTTGAGAAAAAATTTTTCATGTTCTTAACAACTGAAGAAAAAAAAAATATACAATTTAGTATGTACTTTTTTAAAAAAAAATTTGTATATAAATTATTCTTTAAAGGGGTTTTCTGTGTGTGCGTGTGGTGGTGTAAGTTTTTGTTTTTTTTTTTTTTACCTCTCCTCCCCCCCAACCCTTTTGATTAAATAAATTTTTTCCCCAAGAAAAAAAAAAAATTTAAAAGAATACAAAGAAAGAGTAATAATCTTAATTTTTTTATTTAAAAAAAATTTTTTACATCCTAGACTTATATTTTAAAATCATTTATTTCCAAGAAAAAAATTTAAATTTAAAAAATTTGTTACTTTCCCTAACTTAACTTAAATACATTTATTTCCAAGAAGGGAAAAAATGTTTTATAGATAAAAAAAAAAATAAAAATCGTTACATTTTAAATTTATACTTAAATAAATTTTTATTGAAAAAGTAAGATTAAAGAAAAAATTTTAAATAATCTTTAATACTTGCAATATTGGGAAAAAAGGGTTTTTTTTAAGATTAAAAAAAATATTCCTATACTTAAAAGTGCTCGCTCAACTCGTCCGCAGCTTCTTCTCGGGGCCCCTTCGTTCCCTCAGAAGTTTTATTTCTTTCCAACACGTTTAGAAGCGTAGTTTTCTTCTTCCGTCTGACCGTGTCAACCCTTTTTTTCCCGCGAAACATGATAACTTATTGAAAAAATGTACCCTTTATACTCGTTTATCAAGACTATCATATGAAGCAAAGCTGGAAAAAAAAAAAACTCGATCGTTCCGCCCACTCTGGTCAATCGCAAAAGTTTTCCGAAAAACTTAAAATTTCTTAAAAAACATTCGGGGAGCTCGGACTTTTTTTCTGGATCAGGTACGAAACACCGTTTTTTTAAGCTTACTCGAGTTTACCTAATTTGTACTTGTCACACACGTTGAGATACTCAACAAACCACTTCCCAGTTCTTAAAAGATTGATATTTGGAGTGTATTAAATTTTTCCCCCCCTCCTCACCAACCCACCGTTCGACGCGGGGAGTTTTCAAACTGAACAATGCTGTCCATTAGATGTTATCTTGCAACGTCACGCTTAAAGGGGGTTATAGCGGCCCCTCGATCGTGTTGATTAGACAAATCCCTTTGATTTATGGATATTTTCCTCCGTCTCGAACTTATACACACGCACCATACGCCCTTGAGATATCTTCCTGGGGCTAGCACAAACAACAAAGGGTGCGTGAGATTTGAAAGAAAGGTAAGAAAAGAAAAAAGGCGCACGTTCCGTTACGAAGTCGGAAATTACATAGTCTTCGAAATTTGAGAAGGAACTTGTCTAAACCCAAAAGTTCATACCTCTAAGGGTACATGATAGAATTTAATAAGTTAGCTTTACGTAAATTGCAATTAACGAAAAAACTTCTATCGGCTGTCGTTTTGTTCCGTCCGGTCTGAAAGCGAAAATAACGTAACGATTTTCCAAAAAGTTGACTTTTTCACGGTCCAATCTGCGATTAAGGTGGGACGTTAGGGGACTCGTACAATTCCCAAGTACGAAAAGGTACTCGAGATCCTCCCACCTTAGAAAATTTAAACAGGTTGAGAAAAATTGATATCGTGGGTTTTATATGCGGGACAAGCCAAATATTTACTTAACTATCCTAAAGGGGGTCTCCACGCGGAGGTGGGGCCTTTTTAAAGCGTTTTTTGTCGCCGGCAACCCAACAAACACCACTCTTGTTTCGCTTGATCAGTATTCGGGGAAAAGTCTTTAAAGAATCCTAGTAGAGACTAAAGGGATGCTACGTAAAAAAAACCTTTTTTTCTTGCGTGCACGTGAAATCCTTTAAACCTCCAACCACGTTTGAAAGTGACGCACCCATTCCTTTTAGATAGAAATTTTTTTAAACTGAGTCGAAATGCCACATCTCTGATTGATCAATCTCACCCTTTTTTCTCATAGGCATTCTTGAAATAATGCATTTTCCCGTTTTTTAAAAAATCCTCGAAGTATTCCAGGCTCCCATATCAAAATTAGTTGCCCTTTGATTTAATAGAGAACGGGGGAGGAACGGCACAACCCTTTTTGTTTGGGTAGAATCCAAGCCGTTCCTGTTAGCTAACGGGCCGGGGGAAAATACGAGGCGAGAAAAAAAAACTGGGAAAATGGTCAAAGGGCCCTACGAAAGCGGCAGACCCCCAATTTCAGAAAATCCGCAGCTCCCTATTTTTTTCGAAGAATAACCTAACGTTAAAATAGATTTATTTGCAGGTGTTTAAAACTTTCACTGTCCTTCTCTCAATGTTTCGAGAAGACTTTTGCCGTCTCGTTTTTCTATACAAGCCCATCCCGCCGCTCGTTTCAGATGCAGAATACGTAACGCCTCTCTAAAGTTATAACCCTCGTTCGTCGATAATCACCCCGATAGACTCTATACTCGCTTCGTTTCCGGGAAGGTAAAGATATTGTTAGGGGCTTTCCTATCTTATAGCCCCGGGAAGGTCGCGAACCGTGCAAGTATGACTCGGTTCTCCGTTTAAGTAAGCCTCCTAGCGGACTACATTCTACGTGATCACATTTACGTGAAAAATTACGGGATTGGTAGATATGTGCTCTTCCCGCGGAAGTATGACCGAGTCTAACCCTACAAGGACGCAAACGTGCCCCGGGCGGGTAAAGTCAATAGGTTTTATTGCAAAGGAAAAACTCTTAAAATGTAGGGTCCCGATAACGAGAGCTTTACGTTACACCGCTTTTCTTCACAAGAATTGATCCAATGCCTCAATTTTATAGGGGCCCGAGGGACGGTTACTCTTTAAAGTCGCAATAAAATTTTTTTATTACGTTTGTCGATGTTTGGATGGAAAAATTAACGTGGCCAATTGATCAGCCCGATGAACCATTTTTTTCTTCACGTTTCTTTTCCGAGCGGGGTATGCGGGAAGTAGTTCTCTTCAGATTTGAAATCGACCCCTCAGGTAAGCGTCAAGACATATTTACTAATATCGAACGTCAAAGCGAGTTTTTTAAAAAAGCAAACTAAATGCCCCATAAAACGGTCCCCACCTTGAACCAAATATGATTATAGTATAATTATTTCCCCGAGATATCGAAAAGTTCGGCGGGGTCTTATTTCACGAAACTATCGAAGTAATCCGCCCGCCCCCCCGTTTTCTTTTAAACCCCCCCAATGACACCCTTTCCGCAAACATTTCAAGATTATGATGGGCTCTCTATTTCCAAAGGGGGACCGCTATAAAGCGCTCTCGCAAATCCCTCTAAAGAAGGGGATTTTAAATCGGCGGCGTATTGCGCAGATCCTTTCAGTAAGGGGACGTTAGGTAGTCATTTTCTTTTGGGGAAGGGCTGAATACATCCCTTTCCCTATGGGGATAGCTTTAAAGGGTCGATTAGTATCGAGCCTCGTTTAATTTTTTCGTATTCGCCTCGCTCTTTTTACAGCCTTTGTATCCCCCGGCCCCTCCGGCGCGGCTCCAAGGGGCGATCAAAGGTAGTAAAGGAAATTCCGCCCCTTTTTCTTTCGGGGTCAAATATATAGTAGTACTCGCCGTTGACGACGTTGATTTTCTTCTTTTCTTAGACCGGAACCCATTTTGACTTTAGCCTCATCGCGTTGGTGACCGCCCCCCGCACAGCTTCTCGCCCCCAAATTTAAGTCGGCGCGAGTAATATTCCATGATTTCCGATAAGTTCGCGATCTGCATATGACGGCCTGCAAGATCTTTTTTCCTGGAGTAGGGGATACAGTTTTTTACAGTATGGGCTAACTCGTTTATTTTCCGGGGGTCACCTCGTTTCAATCGTTTTTTCCAAATTGTCCCGTCCGAGTACTGGTATCCAGATATGCGCCTCAAGCGGGAGATTATGATTATCTTATCCCAAAAATCCCCCCCTCTTCATCGCTCTGAACAAATGATTCGTTTTTATATAGGTGTGGCATTAAAAAGATGAACTATTCAAAATGCGGCCGAGAAACAGACAGACTCTTTAACGTAACAACAACGACACGATGAGGGGAATCTTTACCCCAAAACATGGGACGTTTTACCTGAACACCGTTGCCCTCACTGCGGACCCTAATGCGGGAAAAAAAAACGCCATGTCAATCTTTGGAGGAACCTAACGGCTACGCTTCAAGAACGGTTTTTTTTACTCTAAATCGTTTATACCAGCCCAAATAAAAAATGTTTATCGAAGGTTTTCTCGCTCGTCGAAGGGAGGGTTTTTTTCCCTATTCCGACAACGCGGAAATTACCCCCGTCCGAGCCGAAACCCCACTCTGTATTCTTTTTTGACGACTCCCTTGGATAAAACAGTTTAATATACGGGTTTTTTCATATGGGGAGGGATAAGGCTAAGAATGTTTCATCTCTGTCAGACGATTTTCGCATCCCAAAAAATGTTAAGAGATAAACGCAACCCATCCTATTCAGGATGGGCGAAAGAAATCTAGACACGTCACACATCACGGAACACGGAATGACATTCCAAAATTTAAGGAGGGGTGCTCCTGTTTGGGAAAAAAAACAATCGATTTTTTTGGGTTTTAGCAAAGACATAATTGATAAAGGCGATACGCTACGTTTCGATACCTTTATCTTTCACGATTGACATGAAAAAATTTCAGTACCGATAAAACATCTGTCGTCCTATCAAATTCGGTCATAGTCTCCACAAATATAATCTTTTCGGGGAGACGGAAGGAAAAACGACTCTAAACTCTCAAGGCTATTACGACCAGTCAAGGGATCGTCAACGTCGAGACGCCCCGCGCATCTAAGGTGTCGTAACAAGTCTTACGCATAGGATGATCGAACATAGTAACGAGCAAAATAGTCACCCCAAAGCCGCCAAGGACGTCATCAAAGGACAGATGGAATGGTTTTCGAGAATTTGGTGAACGACGAATACAATACGCCGACTTTTAAAAGAGTACCGCAAGGAAGAGGGGCGGAAGCTTCTCACATCATGAAGATCGTCTCGACGAAAATAAATCGACGCTTTACGCTTTTTGGTTCAAAAAATGCCAAAACCTAGAGGAAATTTCGTGATACAACGAACCAAATTTACAACGATTTGATAGCGAAGTTTTTTACTAAACTAAAGGGACAGAACCAAAACCTTTACATCAAGTGGCCATTTTGCGAAACATAGGTATGCCCCATTTCCTTTAGATGCCCCTGCCAAAAACTTATGAGACTCAGGTTAATCGAGTTTCTCTACACTACTTGGATTTGAACCTATGAGAAGGATCGGACATTTCGAATTGACTCTAACGGGTGAACGCGGTTATAATTTCAAGAGGCGTGATCGTTTTCAACGATGGTCTGAACTTTAAAATATTATTTGCTTGTTGAATCTTAAAATTATCAACGATCCCCCTTTCGAGGGGTCCAAAATGATCTATAAAAATTTTATGATAAAAAATGCTCAATTTTAAAACGTCGAATTAGGTTTTACTTACGTTTTAGATATAATGAACCGTTTCCTCTCGTAAGTGACATTCCACCTTTCATCAAGTCGACGAAGGTCACGGGGGATTCATAAAAGCGAGAAATTATTAAACAAAGATAAGCAACTACTGATGCACGACACGGCCGAGCACTCGCGAAAGAAAAAGTTTAAACCATCACAGATACTCTAAACAAGTTGGGGGAAGGGCTCGCCGAACCCCAAACCCCAGGAGAGGAAGCCTACCAAGATTGCAAAACAACCATCATTGGGTCTTAACTTTTTTCATCTCACGCCATTCCGATAAACCTACGGATCCGTCAGAAGGGGACTCTACCAAACTCGAAACCCTAAACGTATTCAACGGAAGACGGTACAAATTTCTTAAACAAAAGACGGTACCGTATCTCGCGGGCTTTAGAAAACTCTCAGAAGAGCACCCGCTCATTATACTAAGGACATCTGAAAAAATACAATCAGCCGAAAAACGAACGGGGGATGGGGTTGAAAAAAAGTCTTTCGTCGTATCAAGATGCGTGCGGGGTCAAAAATTCGTTTAAACATAAAACCCATTTTGAGGAGGAGCTTGAGGTGAGGGTGAATACAAGATGGAGAAAAGGAGAGGGGTCGATTAACCTATTGGGACGACCCCAATGAAATTTGGGGGATCGTTTCGACTCTTTTCACGACTACCGACCATTAACCCTCACGAGAACGAGATCGTTTCTTTTTGAGGGGAAAAACCCAGGCGGAATCAACGATAAAGACGTTTTATCCTTCGGGATTTTATCACAACAGCCTCCGTCAAGTGGGAGATTGCGAAAACGAAAATTTACGCCTGCAAGACGGTGAAGACATTTAGCGACGAGGCTTGAACGAGCTCCTTCAGGGCCCACTGGAAAAAGTGATCCCTACTCCCCGGAACAATAAGGGTTCAAGTACCTTCTTCCGTCATCGATGTGTATTCCAAGAGGGCTGGGGCCCCACCTGTCAAGACTAAACGGAAAAAATTTCAGCGCCGCAATGGCCCCCCTCCTCGACAAGAGCGGCAAAGGTTTATCTCCCAGTCATCCCAAAAAGGAAATGGGGCAGAGTTTTACAACGGGAATTTTAAAACGCTTTTGAAGAGAAAAGGATCAACATTTTTCTACATACAGCAACGTCAAGGCTAGCGTCGGAACGATTTAATCGTACTCTCAAAAACATATGGAAGAGGTTCACGGCTAAAGGATCCATCATGGATCGAAATCGATTACTTACGAACAATACAACCGTACGGTAACTCGACCATAAAGATGAGCCAAAAAAGTCAAGGATAAGACATTACATACCCTCTATAAACGTCTCAAGATCTCGGATTCCACGCCCAACCTTTTTAAAGTGGGTAAAGTTTCGTATCACAAGTAAAGGGCGTTTTTTGAAAAGGGGTTTTAACCCCGAACTGGGCAACCGAACTGTTTAAAAAAATAACGTCGTCGAGACTAAACCAAGGGCCTTCCTAAGCAAAGATAAAAGGTAAATCCATCACGGAGTTTTTTATGGTAAGGAGCTTAGAAAGACTTTCGTATCCGGGTGTTTAAACCTTTAGGAATATATCAGACGTTCTGGGAAAAATAAAATCAAATGGTGGGGGTTCGACTCGACACACAATTCGTGGATCGATGCAAAGGGAAAAAATGTAAAGGAGGTGGGGGGGAGGGCGCGTTTCCCCCCACCCCACAATAAACGGGGCCCCGGGTAGGGGGACGTATCAAATCGATAGTTTAGACAGTTTGGGTTACCGCTGGAGGGAAGACGATATTAAACTCGAACGGCGGGTTTAAAACTACATCGCGAGAGCCGGAAAGTTTCAGCCAGTGCTGCGATTTTTTCCGTCACGGCTCGGTTGCCATAACCCCAATGTGGAAACGATCAGTCCGTCGAACGCTGTTCTCATCTTGCCCCTCACAATCTCAAGGGAAAGGGGGCGAGCGCAAATTCTCCAGGGGGAGGAAAAAGCTTTTTCACCGATTGGATCGAATCGAGCGCGAGGAACCGATCGGGCAATGCATCCCGAACTTGAAAAGTACGAACTACAACGTTCTCGTCAAAAAGGAGAAGAGGTCACAGGAGGAAGATGAACCGAACATCATAACGCAGACAAAGTGGGGAAGTGCCTTCCGGGGAAAACTTTGGTGGGGCACCGGAGCGCTTTAACGTTCACGGGGGACTGATATAAAAAAGGGGAAGACAAGACGAACTATTCAAAGGGGGAAGCGTTCGCGGTTTCGCGCGCGCCCTTCTATGACGATTACTTTACCAGACTGAAAAAAAAAAATAAGTAAGATTTTAGAGAAAGAATTTTTGTAAGCATCGAGGAAGATATAATTTTTTTGGAGAGAAAGAGAATTTATTCTTTTACCGAAAAAATATTGTTATGTATCACAAAACAAGAATAACTCGCTAAATAAAAAGTTGTACATTTTTTTAAGTCCATATCATTTTAAAAAGAAACAATTACAAGAAATAGAAAGATCCATTTAAGGCATTTTCCTGAGAGAACAAGACTATGTTCGAGAAAAAAGCTTTTGTAAAAGGGAGATAGCATTTTTTCAGAGCAAAAAAAACTTTTATAATAAAAAAGATATGATTTTCCAGGACTTAAAAAATTCTTTTAGGGAACCGAGTTTGAATTTTCGACCTAAGAGGAGAAACTCCCAAGCCTCCGACCCAGGGTTTTCCCCCCCACCCCCCTCTGGAGAGGGGCCAATCAACAACCCACCCCTCCGCGAACCGTCGCCACGGGGCCCATACCATCCTCCACCCCCCCCCCACCCTCTCGTCATGTATCATTTTAAGGAGAGAGAGAGAAGAAGGGGAGCGCGCGCGACGTCATCCAACATACGGGGAAAGGCGCGAGAGGGAGGGGGGAGTGGGGACAATCATTCCCCCTCACTCCCTTAGTAAGAAGAACCCCCTACTCTCTAGAAAATGTTTTACAACAAGACTAGCTCCTTCTTTTTAGACTAATAGTCTTATTTAATTTTTTTTTTGGCCAAATTTTAAATATGAATTTAATAGCAATGCAGACCTGGAGACAACACCTAATAAATAGTTAAAATTTAACCGAATAATTTTTTAATAATAATTTGACCCATGTGACCCAATACAAACCTTTTCTATTGGGCCAAACATACAAACAAGGACATTAATTATTTAAAAAAAAAATTATAAAATTTAAAAAAAAGGGATTCAAAAAATTGTTTTTTTATGATTAAATGCAATTTATGCTTGGTTTGCTATGTATATTTTTTCGTTTCTCATATTTTACAGTTTTTGAGTATATATCCCTTTTAAAAAACAATGGGCGGAAAAATTTTAAACATACGAATTCCGTACCCATTTTATTTTTCTAACTATCTTACGGGCATAAAAAAGTATTGTATCGAAAAAAAATCGAACTCGAAAATTTGATGAAACTCGATGTCTCGAAACCCCCGAAACAAAAAGTGTTTTTTTAAATTTCCGTCCGTCCCCCTGGGTTACCCCAACTAAGCCAAAATTTTCCCGCCCGGGCCAAAACTTTTCATCCATTTTTCTTTTAGATTTTTGCCCCGAGGGTTTTTTTTAAATTGGAATCTAAGCCAAAAATTTAACAGTAATTTTGACCACAATTTCGAGTGGGTGAGGTCAAAAAAAAAGAAACAAAATTTATAATATTTAATTTTTGAAATAGATGATAAAATTTTTCCAACACTTTATCTGCAAGTATTTTGATTATTTTTATACTAACTTGATCGCAAAAAATTTTTTTGGAACTATTTATTTTAAAAAATTGATTGGGCAACCAATTTTCATAGATTGTAGTTTATCTCTAAAAGCATCCACTTTTCAGAAATGATTGGGAGGGAAGGGAACGGGGGGGACTATTTCAAATACTTCTAGAGGCTTCAAAAATTTAGGGTGAAAAAAAAGGAGGACCCTTTAATAGCTTTTCGTGCGTTTAAAACATTTCTAAAGAAGGCTACTACTCTAAATAGCCTCAAGTTTTAAAAGGAACAAAAAACGAAAGGGTAGATCCAACTAAATTTCTCTTAATCAAAAAACTTTCAAAAACCCCCACTTTTGGGGAGGACCATTTCAAATACTTTGTAGGGTATCCAAATTTTAAAAACTTTTATTGGGAGGAAAAAAAAATCCAAAAAAAAAATTTTAGGACATCCGTTTCAAACATTAATTTGGAGGGGGGGAACTTCCAAAATAAATAAATCTGATTTCCCCTTCGCCCCACCTTAAAAAAAATTTCCACCACCACTTTTCAAAAAAAATTTTTTTTCTAGAGTCTAAACATCACATAATTTACATTTGGGGTTCTCTTAAAACTAAATTCTCCCTACCCCTGAAACAAACCCACCTTTCAGATTAAAGGGACTGACAGGAAAACAGAGAATTAGATAAATTATAAAATGGATTGGATTTTTTAACTTATTTTTTTGCAATAATTTTGAAGAGATTACAAAGTCAATCTTTTATTTTTCACCCCCAATAATTAATTTCTGATGTTTTTTGGGGACAAGAAGTAATGAAGAAAAAGAAAATTATGAATTTGTATTTTGGGCCATACTTTATTAAAAAAATACGGAGATTAAAAAATTTTTGGCTGGAAAAAGGGGGATGAAAAAGAATTTTAAAGTGTAGGCCCTTTTCAGCGATGTGTAAAAGGGTGTAAGAAAATAAATTTTTCAGCAGAAATCACGGGTTTTTAAAATTTTTAATCACCGTTAACATGGATATTTTTTTAAAAAATAAAGGACACCAGAATGAAGGGCTGATTTTTAAAACATCACCTAATTTACATTATATTTTTGGGGTATTTGCAAAGGGGGCTCAGACTAAATTTTCAAAAGATAACAACAAAAGCATTGTAAGGATTTTTTTGGTACCATAATAACTGATTAAAAACGAACCACAAGAATTGTGATTTACTTAAAAACTTCCAACGAACAGTTTTCTGTATTTTAAAAATTTTCCCTAAATTAAAATTCATGGAAGAAAATTTGATTGAAAAGGGTTTTCCTCTCAGGGTCTTATCTCCCACTTACAGTATCCTTGATTAAGTCCGGGGGAAAACCCCGGCATTCGTAAGACCCGTAGCATCTAAAAACAGTAAAAATATTTATTTGGTTTGTACACTAAAGTCTAATCAAAATTTTAAAAACGAAAAATAATTAAAGAAGCAACACATTTAAAAAAAAAATTGCCACTAAATAACCACTAAAAATTTTAAAAGGGGCTTTTACTTTTCAAAAATTTTTTAGGGGAAGCCCCTTTTAAATAGCCCCTACAGAAATAAAATTTTCATAAACCTCTGGGTGAAGAACACTTTAAGTACTTTTGGGAAAATTTTTAATTTAAACAATTTTCGGGGGTAGAAACTTCCAAATAACTTCAAAAATTTTAATTTTCGAAAAATTTTACAAGTGTGGGCCACCAAAAGCTACAAAGCACCAAGTTTTGGGAAAAATTTTTTGGGGGAAAGTTTCCGTTTCTCTTTTTTCCAAATACACTAAAATACTTTTTTAAATAAAAAAAAAATAAGATGGGGCCTACCCATATTTTTTTAAATTTGTTGCATAAAAAAAAGTTACATTTTTCTTCTCCAGAAATTCCAACCATAGATACTATATATAATACAAAAAAGACCACATATTAAAAAATAAAGCTTTTCAAATATTTTAAAAAGTCAACAAAATGTATAATTTTTACCTGGTCACCCCGGGACCCCTCTCGTTGAGCCTTTCGCATTCAAAAAAACCCGGACCCCCTGCTTTTCTTAGTAAGATTAAATTTTAGAACTGGGTTCCCAAAATTTTAAAAACCAACACTAACGGGCTTTATTCATAACAAAAACAATTGTTTTAAAATGTTCATGACCCATCCAAAAATTTATAAAACTTGAGGGCTACATAATAACAAATTCAATCACCAATGAAAATTTCGTTGAGAGATGTAAACTTGTTTATTTACAGGCAGTCTCACTTATTTTGGGTCAAAATTACACAAAAAAAATTCTCAAATCCCATCAATCAAAAAGTGTTTAATCTTTTTTTATCTTTTGATAATTGTCAGAGTTGAACATTTTTTTTACAACAAGAAAGTAAAATAATAAAAGGAACGATAGCCCATCGGTAGTAATACGTGAACTAAAGAAAGATGGGAAAAAAGAAAGGGTATTGTTTTTGGGAGACCCAAAAAAGAGTCCCATAATTCAATTTCAAGGTGCCATCCTCGAAAAAGCTGTAAATTTCCTTTTCCCGCTAGGGCATATGTGACAGTTAAATCTCAACGGGGTCTCTAACACATTTGGGAAAAATCTTTAGACAACGTAGAAAATACTGTCAATTTTTTCCATTTTTGCAAGCAAGAGCGTAGAAATGAGTATATTTTTATCACCCCTTTAATACTGCTTTGACCCATTCAACTGGGGGAAAATTACGGCCCTCCCAGCTTTGCACCCAGTCATTCTCATCCCTAAAAGGGGCAAAAGTTTTCCTCCTTTTCAAAAAATTCATAGCTTGTTATTCCTCCAAAAGACAATGTAAAACTTTTCCCCCGAAACAACCGTGAACATCGGTGTGCAAATTGGTAAAAGGTTTCAAATTCGTTTTTTTTTGTATAGTTGAGTAAATAAAAGTGCCTTTATTTGGTTTCCCTTTGCTAAAGGCTCAATGCCACAGCCTTTTCTAAACAAACTTCAAAGCTTCAAGGTCTCAACGACTATGCCCTATGCTTAAAAAATCGTCTTTGTATTTCATTTGAATTTTTAGTTTATGAGTGACAACAACCCCACATTCCCTATAATATGGGGAACCATCCCCACAAATTTAAATACATAATACAAACTTTTTCCAAAATACTCAAACAAGATTTTGGAAAAATATATTTTCCCGTTATGTTTTCAATTCCTTTCAACGTAAAAATTTTGGATTTTTTGAACAATCTGATAAAGCTAAAAAAAACCCGTACTTTTCCACTAATGGGGTCATTCATAATTAATGGCAAAATTTTAAAACCTTAAAACTGGTGTAAACAAGCTACTCAATATTTAGCGGTTGAAGTCTTAACCCATTTTAAGCTTTTGAATTACAGACAAAAGAAAATTTTTCTCACCCCCAGCTTCAATCTTCTAACGCTTTTAACACTTCCAACTATTTTATGACCAAACAATTTTTTTACAATAAACCAGTGGAAACAGAAACCCTATTTTCAACTCTGAATGGTTTGGTCTCTTTACAATAAAAAGAGACCTCGTTCAGATACACTCTGCAGCTTATCGAGACAAACATTCGTTTTTTTAAAAATATTATTTTAAATAGCTGTTCCAAAAAGTATTTAAAAAAAAAATTAAAATCCTTGTTTGCCCCCAAGATAAAAAAAAATTGACAATTAATTTATCTATTGTGCACAAGTAACAAAAAAAAAAAGAAAATTTCCTTCGATTTTTTTTTTTGGATTTTACTTTTTTTGAAATGTTTTTTAAATCTTTGATTTTCATTGAATCTTTCCCCCACTTCTACCAATTTTCCGTACTACACCCTTTGGGAACCAGTTGTCTCAGACATTTTAAACCCTGAACGGGAGTAAGTCAAATGAACTAAAACGCTTTAATTTTAAAAAATTTCCCGTCCTTCTGGATAAAATTAAAACTATTCTTTTCTTATAAATTTTTGGGGAAAACTTAAATCAAATTTAAATTTAAAAAAATATTATAGTATCTATTTTGTGAAAACTGTTTTCAAGTCCCCTAGCCATTGGGGGGGAAGGGGATCAACCCCCACTCCAAAATTGACAAAAATTTTTTCATGTTTACAGTTGAACAAAAAACAAAAACAGTTAGCTTTTTGCCACCATTCTAATGTTTAAAAAAAAACACAAAGTTTTTTTTTATTCTTTTTCAAAGAGGGCAACAAAGCGGGTGGACTGGAAATAGAAAAAAAAGGTGAGAGGGGGGAACTGCGTAACGTGTTAGATTTTTAGATGAGGAAAAAGCAAAAAATTCTCCCTAACTATTTTGAAGGCAATGCAAAAACACTTTCCAAATTACCCTTTAAAAATAAAAAGAATGAAAGGGCGGAAATAGGATTTGGGGGGAGAGGGGGAGTGTACAACTATAACCCCAAACTCTTGCAGTTCGCGAAAAAAAAAACAGCGCAATTTGAGAACGCAAACCTGAAGATAACTAATGAGTATAAATACTACATTACGTGGGAATCTTTTTGTTACGTTGTCTTTTTGGGATATGTTTATAGTGTTAATTTGTGTATATTACACGAAATTTTAGAAAAAACCAATACAGGTAGACAAAAAAAGAACATTGATGTGAAAATTTAAAATTAAAATTCAATTACTTTAAAAGTAAAGGTAGCATCTCTAAAAATACGCATTTTTTATTTACCTATATTTTAAAGGCAATCCTTTAAAAAAAACCAAAAAAGACATTTTAAAACAAAAAACGAACTGTTGGCATTTTCTTAATTCCTAAATTGTTTTTGGCTACGATGAGTTTGATTGGACAACGTATTATACTTTCTCATTAATTAAGGTTGGATATTGACGATGCGTGCAAGATAAAATATATATCTTTAAAGAACCATACGTAAATTAATTTACCCTGAAAGGTAGCAGGCTTACCTTAGTGAATTACATGATCGCCCTATATTTTTTTAAAAAAGAGCTATAGTGGAACAATGCAAGTTTCAGGGCAACGAAAAGTACATTAGTGGTCATCCATAAACTACGTAACGCTTTGTAGGTGGGGAGAGGGGGTATATCTAATGTCTACATGGGGGGAGGTGGTACATCACCTTAGTATTCTCATTCCAAATGACAGATTTGGTTTTCTAATCTAACACTATGAATTCCAATAAACGAACAAAACAATATATTCTTTAGTGTTAAGTAGGAAAAGCATTAAAAAAATCCATTTTATTGATACTCGGTACTTATAGCACCATGTGCGGTGCCCACCAAAAACTACCGCACGTAGAGATCTAAAAATTTTACATAGATGTATGGCGAGGGGTCAGAAATGCTCCTCGAAGCAGGATTTTTAAATTTTTTAATTAGGCTATTTTTTAACACAATACCACGGTGGGTCACGGGCAACGCCGTGTGGGATTGCTAGTTATGAATAATTTAAAATATAAGTGTGCCCTCATTTGCGATGAAGGTAAATAAGGAAACCATAATTTCGGCCGACGATATTTGAACACTATCACTGGTAAGAAGGACTAGGTTCTTGGGTAGCAATCTACCGTCACAATGCATTTTAATACTTGCATCGATGGTCGCATGTCTAAGGCGTCACTATACGGGCGATGAAATAGTGGTCGACTTTTGAAAGCAAATGCTGGTACACATTCTACATGGTCTCGAAAAATCTAGTCGATCGGCAAAAACCCTTCGAAATTGGTGGGTGTCAGGAAGTGCGACCGTTTTAATGATATAAAAACCCATTGTCGAGGGGAGGGTTGCTAAAGTCAATTACTTAGCCCACGCTTTCAGGTCACGATCTATTACCGTCTTGTCGAGCCGCAAAATTGGCGCATCATCAGGGAAAACCCATTGTAACATCATTCAACGTCACGTTCTATTCTCGTCCCGACTTGTCTTGTCGATCCGCCAAACTGGCGCCTGTTATCAGGAATAACCCATTACCAAATAGGGGTTGTGACATTGCAATGAACGAACACCAGGAAAACCCATTACCACATAAGGGGTTGCGACATATGTCTTGAAGGATAGGTGGAGTGAGGGGAAGTAAAAGGGGCCTCAAGGCAGGGAACCATTATCACACTCTACCCCAAACAGTCATCAGAGAGGTTCGTGCTGTTGCTCCGGGAAGTGAAACACAGTACAACAGAGCGAGGGAGCAGTCACTGTAACTTATCTCGTTCTGTGCCATGCGATGTATGAGAGTGGGGAGTGAAGTAAAATTGAAAGGGCCTTATGGCCGTGATACGCTGTCAGCTCCTCGGCGGTCACCCTCTTCGCTACGCTGCCGTCAGGAGAGCTTCTTACTCCGTGTTCCTCTTGATGACGAGGAAGGAACGCCCAACGCCGTGGACTGCACTCCAATAATAAATAAATAAAAACACCAACGTTCCATCCCAATCCTACCCAGGCATAGCTAACCAATGAGCACAAATAAAAAAGCAATGAGCATACATAAATAACCATTGAGCACAAATAAAAAAGCAATGAGTATACATAAAAAAACATATTAAACAAGAACAAACATGTCTGGAACACTGGAAATGAGGTCAGGGGAGGTCTCAGGAGGATTGGAAGAAGATCAGGAGGGCTGGATAGGGTCAAAAGGAGTGGAGGGGGAGAACCAACAGCCAATCAGAGAGCAAGGGGCGTGATCACTTGACTAAATTCAGCCTATCAGAACAGTGGGTGACGGATCCTACCAGCTACTCACACATTAGTGGTAAATAATTGACATAGCTTTGCATGGGATACTATTATTTGTATGAAAATGATTTTTCAAAAAGGTATCGAATTCATCCAGATACTCTATACAACATTAAAAAAAATTCCGTTTGAATCTGTCTTTTCTTTCTCTCCACATAATGCAATTTCCAAGTTGGCCAATAATTTTACTGACATAATTATTCACTTTGATATTTCTCGCTAGTATGTTTCTACTGATTCTATTTGTTTTGCTAGTTGTGTGTCAACATGCCCAATAACAGATAAGTGTTGTTTTAAAAGTAACGATATATTGAAATGATATCGAAATGATTCATGTCTGTATTCGGAGCTTACACAAACCATTTCAAAACCACCCGAAAAAATTGATTTTAAAACGTTTATTTGATAGTATTTTATTTGAGATAAAAATTAATTGAAATGTAGATCAATTACTATATAAATTAACCAACCCATTACAAATTGGGGACCCCGCGATGCGGGGCTCTAGTTGCGCACCAACTGTACCTATTGGATAGTCCGCCACTGGGGGCCCTTATATTAGCTTGCCAAATATTTATTTTATAAAGCCTAAAAGTTTTTTTTCTTTTAACCCCTTTCCCTTTCCTATTTCCCAGGTCCTATTTAAAAAATTTAAAATAAAAACTTTTATGCTATTTGTTTTCCCCTTTATTTCCTTCAAATTTTATAATAACCGGGAAGTTTTTTATTCTATTAGTTTTTGGAAATTTTTAATTTTTTTCGCCCCCTCCTTATTTAACTACCATTTAGAAATAAACATTAAAACTTATTTGGTTACTCGATTGCCCTTTCTTCTTGTTTTTCCAAATTTAAATTTTCTATGACAAAACTTGTTTTAAATCACAACTTGGAAGTGGTTAATGCCAGGCCTCCACGGGGTTCGGATTCCAGCTAGAACTGTAGTCCCCCCATTTAATCCACCCACCCTACCAAAACACACAGCAAAATGCTATAACCCAACGGGTAGTAATATTGTGCTAATAAAAAAAAAAAAAAAAAAAATAAAAAAAAAACCCGCCCAAAAATTTATTTGCTTTGTTAATGCCCACCCCCCCTATTCCAGACCCCGTTACCAAATTCAAAATTTCAATTTCTCCCACACTGATAAAATATTTCATTAATTTGCTAGTCTTGAATCCCCCTTAACATTTTTTTTTCCCCAAAATCACTTTTAGAAATAAAATTTTAAGTTTTATTTGGTTATCGAGTTTCTCTCTGTCTGTAAAATTTCAATGTTAACCCCCAATTTTTAAGAGCGTGCATCACACCCCCTCAACTCTGTGATACCCCAGCTCAAAACGTAAAAATTTAAAGACAATTACACGTGAATAATTTCTGATTAAACATTAAAAAGGGGATTAAAAATTAAAACGACAGTGTTGAAATATTAATGATATTTGTATAAAATTTTCATTGAAAAGGCTTTCTTACTATTTTAAATGGGTTTTTCAGATAAGCTTGTGCACAATTTTTGATTCTGTCATAACAGGGGCCACTGTAGTTCTTAAAAAAAACTTTGTCGCTTTGCCACCATTGCAAACACGGAAAATTTTTGAGTAATCATTCGAATACGAAAAAACTGCACACATTTCAGGTGTATACAATTAAATCGCATGTCCATATACCGTGCCCCTTACATTTCGATTTTTTGGGGACAAATACAGCAGGGCCATCACGTTGCGTTTCCTCCCCCCCTACACATAACTAACCCCACCTGACGTACAACCCAAAGAATGAAGGGAAACAACTCCCCTTTGGGGGGGGAAGTTTTTGATTACCCGAAATCTAAAGTCTTAAAAAAAAATTGAGACTTTAATTGTAAAAATATTTCTGTGGGCAACGAAAACCAAAGATAAAAAAAAAAAGAATAAAATCTTTAAAAAATTTTTAAAAAAATACCTTTTTTTTCAAACAGTTTTCTTCAAGAAAATAAAAAACAAAATTACGGTTTTAATTATTTTAGGAGAGTTGTAGATCCAGTGTTGTTGAGCTGTCAAGTTTGACAAATTTTTTTTTTGGTCAGTGAAAACCTATTTCATTCTTTTAAGGAGCAAAAATTTGTGTTAACATTCTTATCAAAGGTAAACTATACTATTATTATATATCAACATCAAGATTACCAAAGTAATTTAAAAGTTAAGGTTGTAAATCTTTGTTTTTTAACATCCCCTCTGCATCCCCGAATTGAGAGTCCCCAGAACGCTTTTGACAGGGCAAAGCATTTTGATTGTAAACAGAGTTAGTTTGTCTTTGAATCTATTGGGAATAAATTACCCAAAAACAAAACATAAAAAAATGACCCAAAAAGAATAAAATTGTAGGAACCAGAGACGGAGTGAAGAGAAAAAAACTAAACTCTGAAATCTTACAATTATAATGTTCTTTTACTGTTATCATTATAAATGACATTACAAAGACCATAATCAAAATACAACCCGGAAGTCAGAGCTAGAAAGATGACAAAAATTTTTGGATATATTTCCCTTTTCTTTCTTATTCAGGGAAGGCGAGTGAAACTTCTTTAAAAGCACCCCTTTCTTTTACGCAAGTCATTAGGCCAAGTGAAGTATTAAAAGAACAAATAAAACCCGAAGGGAGGTGGAATTTTGCCCATTCGCCCCATCTTCCCCTTTTAAATTAAAATTTACAAAAAACCTTCCAAGTTTTTTAAAAATACGTAAAATTGCACCAACCAAACTTTTCGTCTACTCAAACATATTTCAATAAATTCTAACATAATGATGGACTTATTCACAATTTAAAAAACCAAATTTTTAAATGTTTCAACTTATTATTCCTCTTTTTTGGGGTTAAGGGGTACGGTTTTTGGGCGCAACGAAATGTCTCTGGGGGGACGTTTTGTTCAAACCGTTGGGAAGGGTAGGGAAAAAAGTCGGCGAGTGTGTCCCGCAACGATAGTTGCGGTGGGAAAAGAAGGAGTCCCGGCACGGGGTCGCGGTGGAATATAGGGAAACCCGGGAACGGGAGTTGGGGGGGTGGTAGGGGGGGAGGTCCCCCCAACGTGAGCCCCGGGGGGTAGGAAAAGGACGAAGGAAAAA